>SNQJ01S0046690.1:22530-46650 GCA_010110895.2 Picea sitchensis | reverse complement strand
ATGGGGAATGATCATTGACCGGGATAGAGAAGAAGATAAATTTTTGGTGTAATAGGTGGATTTCAAGGGGTGACTAGCTAGTTCTTATAAAATATGTAATTGAACCTATACCAACATACTAGCATTTGTTGGCCTATATCCCAAAAGGTATTCTCATTAACATAAGGAAACTTTGCTTCAATTATCTTTGGAAAGGGAGTGGTGAATTTCTGGGGTCTCATTTAGTCAATGGATTCAAAGCAAAGTCAATCCCTAAACAATATGGTGGATCGGGTTTAAAAGGTATAAGTATTTTTGGGAAGGGTTTGGCAATGAGATAATTATGGGTTTTCTTGTCTCGAGATAACTTGTGGAGGAGAATCTTGGTAGAAAAATATATATCTCCTTGCACAATGTTAGACTCAATTTATTGCTAACAAAAAAATATTCACAATGCTTCGAACCAATGGAAGGAATTAAAAGTGGATTTTCCCATAACCGGTCACTTCTTGGTCTGGAAGGTCAACTTGGGTGCTAAATTCAAGATTTGCATGGATGTTATTGTTGGATGTGGGAAAAATGCCTTTCTCCCCGAGGCACTCGTAGCATAGTTCAGATTGACAAGGCGATGTACATTAAACAAAGTTGGTGATAAAAATATTGGCATCAAGGTTGGTTGAACGCTCAAGACCTTGATCTTAAGGCTAGTTGGCATCAACATTGGAACATATGTACCTTTGAACTATACTAGGCTCACATTTATTTATCTGATGTTGAGGATGAACTACATGGATTTTTAATGCCTCGGGAGGGCACTACTCTGCGAAAAATAGGGATATGTGGTTATGTAGGCCTTAAATCCCTCAGAAGGTTAATGGTGGATAAAGAAAATTTGGAAAATAAAGGGCCCTTTGAAAGGTATTATTTTCTTTTGGCTAGTGTTGAAAGAACAGGTGTTGGCATGGGATCGAATTCAATGGAGAAACAAAATTGGGCCTGGCATTTGTACCTTATGCAAGTGGAACGAGGAAATGAATATCCACCTATTCTTGGAATTCCCCTTCACAAGAAAAGATTGGAAGGAGATTGAAAGTCAGATTCAAGAAGAACACTTATGGGATGCCCCTTCAATGGCCAAATGTTTTCATGGGTTTTTTAGTAGGAGTTCTCTAAAAGCATTTTGAGTCCTGCCCATTCTAGTTGCTTGGGGAGTTTGGCTGGATTGTAACACCAACATATTTGAGGACAAGCTTTGGCCCTCCTTCAAGGTTTCACTACAAACTTTTTCCTTGTATTCCTTGTATAATCCCTCTCAAGCCCTGAAGAATTCTCATTGGCTGGAAGAAGTCCATATAAATAAAGAGATACCCTCGTGATTTTTTGATGGGGCTAGTAAAGCGATGGCTCATTCTTGTGGGCTGAGTTTTGTTCTATATTTATCTTATTCACATTACATGACAAGTAAATGTAATTTGGGACATCGTACAAATAATCAGGGTGAGTTTAATGCCTTGTTTTCATTTCTTAAATTCAGAGTGGACAGAAACATCTCTAGTTTGCAAGTTTATGGGGATTCAGAGCTCACTATTAAATGGATGAATGACAAGATACATGTGATGAATCTGGGTCGATTTCATATTTCTTGACAATTGAAGACTATCTCGGAATAGTTTCAACACATTTGTTACAACCATGTTTATCGAGAGTTAAATACAATTGATGATGCGCTCTCAAAGGAGGCTTTGATGCTGGATGTCAATAAGTTGGTTCTTTGAGAATTCTTTGAAGGGAAATCACTTTCAAAGAGAGAAGGTCAGTTTTTGGAATGGCAGTTGTATGAGACAAGTCCCAGTAATGAACCATTTCGATGTACTTGTTTTTAGATGATTGTTCCTAGATGACCTTGATACTTTGCTTGTTTTTGTCAGAATTTTGATAGCCAGTTGATAGATTCCAAATTGAAGTATGTTGAATCAAAGATGAATAGCACCATGTGCCTAAGGATTGTACTTTCATTTCCTCTGAAATATAAGTATGTTTTTTCTTTCGTGGAAAAATAAATATTCTTAACTATCATATTGTTATGAATAACAAACCAAGTAGTCAAGACTTAAAAGGAGAGATGAATTTATACATCCCTTGAAACTGCCCAATACACATTTTCTTGTGATCTTAAAGGAAGGGTCCAATTCCAATTTAGTCAACAATAAGACAATGAGGTTGAATCTAAAAATATAGGTGCTCTATTTTGTAATCCATAAATGATTTACCATAAGACCATTGCCCATCTTTCTAAATAGCTCTGCAAGCCTCTCAATTGAAGTTGAACAAGACACTCTTTGGAGTTAGTTGATAAAGTGTGGTGAATGTGGGTCTATCAACAACCTATATCCCTTGAGATTTATCAATGGTTCTCTATSATAGCTAGTTATTAGATTCTTTGTCCCACAAGSCCCTCAATGTGTGAAAACCTTTGTTTGTCATCCAATTTTTTGTAAATGGTGGAATTAACCCAACTTGCCCCTTCTTCCTTAGGAAGCTCAAATTGAACATGCAATTAGATCTTTGTCCTCTATAATAGACTTCAAAACCCAATGAAACTCTCTTGTTACCACCTTCCAATCCTGTTATATCCTTGAGAATGCATAATCTAAAACTTTTAAAAGCTTTGATGACATTGGCAATGTCACTTATGTTGGAGGGACTTCGCAATTCATTAACATGAATATCATTTTAAGCACGACAATGAACAAATATCTACCAGGGTGCATTTCCACTTACACGCCAAACAACCCATTTAGTAGGAAAAATATTCCTCAAGGGTTTATATTAAATCAATCCCTCCATCTTGCTTGGATAAAGTGTAGATTTCATAGGGAACTTAACAAAAGACCCCTCTTTGCTTCCTACTTCCCACCAAGAAAACATCAAAGAAGCAATTCCAAGTACCTATCACCTGCTTTAACATGAAAGAGAGATGAAGAGTCAAACACATGACTTGCTATAACTTTAGGATTTAGGTTGACCAATCCTACATTCACATGCTCCTCCATGTGCCTTATTTCCAACACATATTGACACATCCTAAGGTCACCTATAGTCAAAAGGTTGACCAATTGCCAACAAGTGCTTAATTGGATTGGTTAAAGTAGGGTGGCGTTATCACCCGCACGAAGGTTGAAGTCTGTCAATCACATGCTTATGCTTGTGCTTGTGTGCACATGGGCTTGCGAAAATAGGTGGTGCCAAGTCCTGGGAAACTTCGGCGGAATAGATAACCCCACTTGTGGCTTCTTAGTCGGAGGGGGCTTAGCATGACAAGACATTTATGTCCTAGTGTTAATCTTAAAATAGAGCAGATGACACTTGCTTGTTGATCGGATGATTTCAATGAAAGTAAAATGGTTCAGTGATCCTTGTTGATCGGATGATTTCAATCAAGTAGAGGAACTGAAAGTTGTGATGAAGAATAGTGTATGGAAGACTTATGAATGAAAGCATTGCGAGATCTAGAACTAGAGGTTCTCCCAGATGGAGGGAGAAGACTATGATGATTGTTTGTTCCAGTAAACCAAACATACCTTTACATGAGCCGTTATATAATCTACAATATCCATGGTTTGGAGTTTAAATCAGATGAATTCAAATATTGTTCTCCAGAATAATTGAACAAAGAACGTATGTAGAACAACCTCAAGGCTTTGAGGTATACCAATTTGAGACCTTTGTATGCAGATGGAAGAAGACAACTTGGTGGAGAACCTCCAATGCACAACAGTTATTAGTTGAAAACCTTCTATAGCAGGAGGTATTGTGTCAGTGGTTACTCAAAACTCAAGAATGATGGATTACTTGATCACTGACAAAGCTCTCTCATGATGGTGGAGAAATTCACTTGGATATGTTCTCAGTTTGACCCTTCTGATGTTATAGACTGAAATAAAGCCATGAGTCAACAATGATATACTATAGTCCAGACTATATATGAGGCATGAGAGAAAACCAATGTTCCAGAAGACCCACCGAAATACATTGAGATCAATGCTCTCATGATGAAGTCTAGAAAAGAAATTCATGTTTCTCCAATATATATCTCCAAACGTGATAAGAAGATATTTAGGTAAATCCTACTTCAAAATGAAAGAGTTTGTGTACTCAAGCTAAAGCTCATGGAAAAAACTTCCTTATTGAAAAGGACTCCCAAGTTGGGAGAACGATGTGTTATGTTTGACAACACGAGGTATTCAGGGCGGTGCTGGTAACCACTCACATAACGGATCAAAGATCAACACAGGTAACATTGGGTAAAACCTCTGAGGAAACATCCATGGCTGACCAATAGCGACCACTTATGGGCAGTTTATTAATCTAAAAGAAAAAATTCTGAGAGAGAGATTTTACAAAGAGAGTTTCTCTGTCGATCCTTGATGACCCTCATGCTCTTTAAATAGAGATCATGGACCAATTGAATGTTAAGCCACGGATCAATGGCCGTTAAGATCGAGGAGATTGAACCGTTGGATCACTCTATGTGGGGGTATATAAGTGATAGCGTAGTTTCTTCTAGTACATACTAATACATACTAAAGAAACACTAAGAAACACACTTTTACCTAATGACATATTAGACCAAGTAGATCTTAACTAACTCTAAGTCTAATATTCTAACATCCCCACTTAAGAACAACTTGGGATGGGATTGAAGGTTTACAATAGTGACACAATAGGAGAAGGAAGGGCATTAGAGCGAAATCCCCAATAGCCTTCACGAACTCTAACATAGATGAGTTTGGGAGAAAACTTCCTTACATAAGAACTTTTGTGAAAATATGCGCAACTTGATCTTACAGCCAGGAAAAGAAGAAACACTTCAATAACAGTCATGAATTGGCTTTCAGTGAAGTGCATGTAGCTTGATGTGTTTTTGCTTTCATGTGATGTTAGGCGAGTCTTTGGCAGGCTTGATAGCTCGATTATCCACACAAAGGCTAGTTTGGATCTTGGTGTTGGAATCAGAAGAGAGAGAAACTCCAAAGGATACATTGAAAACCCACGGGGCTTCGACTTGCATTTACCATTGCTAGGTATTCTGCTTCTGCTGAAGAAAATGAAATAACATGTTGTTTCTTACAACCTCAAGTGACAGGTCCCAAACCAAAGCTGAAAACGCAACCTCTGAGTAGATTCCGATCATCAGGGAATTTGTGACCCTATAGAATCAGTGAAACCAATAATAAAAGGAGTCCCAGTATAATGTATCTCGAAGCCAGAATTGTACCACAAACATAACAAAGTATCCTTTGTTGCTCCAATGGCTTTCATGGGGTGTTTGCATATATGTCGGACAATAAGACCAACAACAAAGGAAATATCAGGGGCCAGTATGGAGTCAAGTATGGGAGGCTACCAACTAACTGACGGTACAGGGTGTCATCAATTTCAGGAGAAGTACAGGTGGCAAATTTTTTGACTCCATACTGGAAGGGGGGGGAAGGGGTTGGTTTAGAATATTTTATGTGAAAGTGGTGAAGAAGGTTACAATCATACTTATACTAGGAAGAAAAATTCCTTCATTGGTTTGCAAAACTTGGAGGCCAAGGAAATGGTGCAAAAACCCTAAGTCACCATCATTCAAATTTCTTATTAAAGAAATTTTGGGACTTACATGGTTTAAAAGTTTTGAGTCACTACTAGTAGTGATAAGGTCATCAACATAAAGGACAAGGGTTATGATATGGATTCCTACTTTATTTTTATAGACATTAGGATCATAATGAAATTTAGAAAATCTGGTGTCAAGAATAAAGTTGTTCACTTTGGAATACCAATTTCGGGGAGCTTGCTTAATACCATTAAGAGATTTCTTAAGGTAACAACCAAGGATAGATTTATTTTGGACATATCCAGGAGGTTTTTTTTCCATGTAGATTTATTCTTGAAGGCGGATTTAACATCCATCGATGGACCTCCCATTTATGTGAAGCAAAAGGGATAGAACAAAATGAGATGGAATTCATTTTTTACTCACGGGGGCAAAGGTTTCATTATAGTCAATTCCTTCAACTTGGGAAAAGGCACAGCAACTAACCAAACCTTGTGTCTTTAAACACTTCCATCTGATGCATACTTGGTTATGTACAAGATCCCAAGTATGGTTTCCATTAAAGTGTGTTTTCTTCATTCATTATTGTATCCTAATATGGATGACACGAGCTGCGATGTCTCTGCGGATGTGAGTTTTAGCTTAGACCAAAGGAGCTTCTTTGGGTGTTAAATGTCGGCGCTGATCTAAGGAATCAAACAAGATCCTGGCCTTCTCAAGTTGAGCAGGACCCATCTAGAGCGGTGGAGCTGGTCTTTGGATTCAGGGTTCAAAGGACTCATCTGGAGGGAGGGGAGCAGCCCGGAGGTGGATTTCATCACGTAGATCCTTGAAGAAGAAACCGAGATCCTTAAGAAGGCACAAGCATGAATAACAAGCTACAGAGCCGAAGGAGGCTTCATTCGTCGAAGATATTTCATGGAGGCAAAGAGATTTTCATCAATTGTATCTACTTAAATAATTTCATTACAATGTGATTACAGAAAGTCGTAACCTTTTACATCCTTTGAATAACCAACAAATATATACACTTCTCTTTTAGGATGCAATGCTGCTTTCTCATCAGTGAGCCCATGCTATGTTTGCCAAATACAGGTGACTTACATCTGGTTAATTTTGAAGGTCAAACACTTCTTCTAGTGTTATATTTTTAAGAGCCTTTGTGCGGTACAATTTACTATGTAATTTCAGGTTGATAGCTTCAACCCAATACTTTGGAACTTAATCCCTTAGATTGGATCCTTACAATTAGCCATTTCTTTTTAATGTGTGGTTCTTTCTCTCTATATTAACACCATTTATTTTGTGGTCAATATATGGAGGTGTGTTGCATTTAGATTCCTTTTGTAGTGCAGTAACTTGTAAAATTATTGTTCTCATATTCGCCTCCATTATCTTTCTTAACTTTGAATTTTGATGTCCCAATTGCTTTTCTACAAAGGGGCCTTGTAGGCCAAAATTGTCAAAAACTTCACTTTTGATTTTTAAGATGTAAACCCAAGTATGTCTGGAATATTCATTAATTAAAGTTAAGAAATACTTGTACCTAGGAAAAGAAGGAGAATAAAGTGGACCTAAATCTTTGTGGAACAAAGCTACTGGGACCAGTGCGAGAGCCACGTTGTCACTGTCCGATGATGTTTGTTGAGAACTAGCCGACCCCACAAACCTGTCTTTGCATGGCTCAAGGAAAGCCAGGTCACCATGTCTGTTGATTCCCTTGGATTCTTTTGCAATGAAGATGGTTGGAATGACCAGGCTACTCTCATGCCAAATTGTGCTCAAGTCATCGCTATGAGCAACAAAAGCCGATGAAAAAAAGATGATGACCCCAGTTTAATAATGACTTTGTACAACTAGTATCATCAGCAATTCCAGTTGAAAGAACATGCTTTGGATATTTTATATCCTTGATTAGAACTTGGTGAAGTGAAAACTCGACGGTTTTACTTCGAATGAGTGATTTGATATACTGATAGAAGTTTTCAAGGAAAAGATTTTGGGGACTTTACATATTGTGTTTGGAAATGGTATTTTCTACCTGAACTGTTCCAGATCCTACAAACACGAGAGATCTATCATTACCAACAAATATTTTCTTGATTTTACATTCATTTAGAGAATAAAAAATGGCTTTATCCTTAACCATATGATAAGATGCTCCCTGAATCAATAAATATCATCAAAGAAGAAATTGTGAGTAGAAGTGTATTGAAGGAGAAACCAAAGCAGAAAGTGCATGTCCATGAGAAGGAAGAAGAAGAAGAATCAGTACTGATGTTGTGCTTCTTTGTCGCTACTTCTAAGGCTGTCATCATCTTGAAACATTTGGACTCACATCATGACCATCTTTATCTACAAAGGTTGCAATGTCTGTTAGTATTCTTACTTTCATGTATTTTGCTCTTTGTCACCATTAGGAGACTGGAGCTGTCTGAGTGGGTTTGGGACCCTTAGTTGGTTTGTTGTTGTGACGAGGGATGTTGCTTCTTGGGATACTTGGTTTATCTTTCTGCTGGGCAGCTAAGGCTTTGTTGGAGGTACGCACATGGTGTTGATCACTCCAGTTTGTACAAGCTTATCTTCCTCTCTAATCAAAAGAAACACAAAGGGACTCAAGAGTGGGTTTACGTAAGCTTTCCCTGGAGCCTCTTTCATGGCATAAAAGGTGATACAAGAGCACAAAGTATGCACTACCTAGCTTAGAAAGAATAGGAATGCATGAAACGCTCTTCCTCCATTTTATCTTACATCCTTCACATAAAATTCTAAGTGTTTTAGAAAACTTAGATAGATAGTCTTCAGGAAAGAGAAAAATCAACGGACTCAAGGTCAGTCATTTGATTTTCTAACTGTTGTGATCCAATAATATTGAGTTTAAACACATATTCAATCATTGAACCAAGCTTCATCAAAGTCATCAATTCCTTGAGGTGAAACCATAAATCAGGAGATGGACATTCAGTCCACGTGCTTCGTCATTCTATTATCCCATTTGGATTTATTATCATCATTAGTGAGTTGTTTGTTTCTTCCGCAGAGTAATCCGGTACAAGCCTTTACTTCTTAATAAATCTTCCCATGGAGATTTCATTAAATAGTTATTGCTACAGTAACCAAGACATTACTTGTAGAAATACATTAAATATGCAAATAATGTGGATTTAAAACTGAAACTAATGATCTGGATGGAAATATCTCGAAAACTTATGCGTTTTAAAAAAACATGGCAAAAACGGACTTCTGATGTGAGAGTTATGCCCTTTTTAAAAGATAAATGGTAACCAAATAACCACGTGATAGTGTAAGCTACTTTATGAAGTGATCCCACTTTTATAAGAGAATTAGGGATCGCACAATGGGATTACTGCCATAATAGAAAAGCTGCATGCAAAATAACTCTAAAATAAATATAAAGCTACTTATAAGGTGATTCCTTTTATGCCAGGTGAAATGCACTTTACAATTTTAGCATGAACTTTTTCCAAAAGTAACAAAGAGAGACTTGAACTCAGGAACCTGCACTTGTAGAACAAGTTTTAATAAAATGGTCTAGCAAAACATATTGTATCTTTTAGCAAGAGGATTGGGTTGTTTTTATTGAAGACGACCTTGGAGAGCATGCTAAAAAACTCTTACTACACAGATGAGATTTCCGGCTTCTAGATGAAAAAAAGGGTTAGATCTCAGTTGGCTTACCTGAAAGATGCACCTTTTCCTATCTGTTTCTGATTTGCTGAAATCGCACAAGGTGCACAGGGCAAGAATATGCAGATCTAAAAAGAGTAGCAACAGAAATAAAAATACAAACCAAAATAAAATGAAAATAAAACTTTTAAAAAAGTAAAAATGCGTATTTGAGCTTTATATATCCGGATCCCCGACTGTAATGGCAGCTATCTTGGGCAGAGACAGAAACCTCTTCAAGTGAAATGAAAATTGTTCCTGAATGAAATGAGTACTCCAGACACAATGGAACAGTCTTCTCAGCCTAAAATGTATGAAAATTTCAAAAAATGGAGATGAGGCAACTCGGCTTCAGATGTCAATCTACAACGAGAACGGGTCTTCAAACAAGCTCTACTACCATGTTTAGAAAACAGAGTATTTAACAGAGACAAAAACCAGTAACCCTGCATAACCAGATCAAGATCAACACACCGATGTTTTCACGTTAGGTAAAACCCTACAGAGCATCCACAGCTTCAACCAACACGACCACTTAGACGGTTTATTAATCTGAAAAAGATTACAAAGATTTTACAAGATGGTTTCTCACAACAATATTTTCTGTACTTTACATGGTGGTTACTTATCCAGCATGTGTCTGATTACTCAGATGGAATATAGTTTCGAGAGATGATGCGTGGGCACTGTTGATGATGGTTCTCATGATCTATTCATGAGATATTTTATACGACTATGTTGATACTACCGGGTGAGATGGGTATGTTTGTGCTTGAGACCATTACCTTCAGCCTCCAACTGGGAGGGAGTGGTAATATAGTGATTGCGGAGGTATTTACCTCACGTGCTGGCTCCTAGCAGAATATAATGTTCCAGGAAGCAAGAAGGGGAAACCTAATTAGTTTTGCACTATAACCCTAGAGACAAGTTGGCTCAGAGGGATAGCTTGTATTGGGTTTATTAGCCTCAAAGAAGAAGTTGGCTTCAAAGGTATTATATACAAGTAAATTCCTTTTAAGAATGAGAGAAGTCGGCCTAGGCAGTCTTCCAAAAATAGTAGAAGCCCACAGGAGGCCAGTCTTCATTTCTGGCAAATAATTACCTCCCTAGCTAGGAGGGAGTGTTGATATTATGGTAGTTGCGGGAGGTATTTACCTCCACGTGTAAACCTGGCAAGAATATAATATTTCGGGAAGCAAGAAGAAACCCTAATTAGTTTGCTAATAACCCTAGAAGACAAGTCGGCTCAAGAGGATAACTTGTATTAGGTTATTAGCCTCAAAGAGAAGAATTTGGCTAAAGGAAATATTATATACAAAGTAAATTCGCACCAAGAATGAGAAGTTGGCCTAGGCAGTCTTCCAGAATTAGTAGAAATACAGGAGGCCAGTCTTCATTCTGGCAAATAATTCTCATAACTGCAGTAGCACACTTGTGCGCACTATAGTTGGGCAGTTTTGTGTGCAAGTCCTGGAGAAGCTGTTGCCGCCAGTCTATAGTCTCGGTATTCTCTGGGTTTGGACTTTCTGATCAACTTTTGTTATTCTTGCTTGGTGTGCTATCCTTGGAGAGAGGTGCACTATCTTGTTTGGCTATCTAGCCTAGGGTTTGCTTCCAGAATAATTCTTTGTCAAGGTCAAGGTGCTCGGGGGTGGCTTCAGCCTATGGTTGGGTGATAATAGTGATATTGTCTATGGTTAAATGAGCACATCCATTATATTCTAACACCATGAACCATAGAACACAATTTTCTTATCTTCAAACAACGTATAATCCATTTCCTCGGTATTCTAATAGTCCTTAGAAGATCAAAAACACCAAATATCGATTCAATGATGAATAGGTATTTCATGATCTCTTACATGGCATCCTCCCACCATACATCCAATCATGTTCACCTTTGCTAGAAGACCTTTTAAAGTATTCATTTTCCATCCAAAAACAAAATATCTATATCTTTGAAGAACATAACCAACCTAGTTCACTTTGGCGCTCCTTTCCCTTGCTTTGGGGGTATGCTAGTATATGGCATACACAAGCTTATATACACATTAAGTGTTAGCAATTTAAAATTCTAGCATATGCACTATAAGAAAATGTAGTTTGTTGATGAGTTATGGAGCCAAGGATGATTTATGCACCATATGAACTTTGTTTGGTATGCGAGAGGCCTTTTTTGTTTTTTTAATCTATCATATATTTTACTACAAGCCCAATATAAAATAAGTAGGGAAAACATATTCGGTTTTGGCTTTAATGTTGAGAGAATCTACATCTATCTTTTCTAAAACTATATTACTCATTGGAGAGATACATAACCAACTTTAATTTAAAAGAAGTAAGTTCTCTCAAATGAACTTGATAAATTGCCTCATTAGAGGTTGCTCCAAAATATATATTTTCTAAGAAGGAAATGCTCGTTGGCCTAAGCATGTGCCATGCACTCTTTTCCCATCAAATGATCCATTTATCCCTAAAAGGGATCTCTTTCTAGTGGAAAGGGGGAACAAAAATAAAATTGTATCTCGCAGAAATCCATGGCCAAAAAACTTTAACAACTTTAAAGTCCCACATGACTTGCTTAACCATTTCCTCTTTATGGCATCCCATGCAATGCCCATTGGTAAAGCCAGTATGATGTGGTAGATCCTTTGAAATATTCTTTGTTGAAAAAGTTGGGAAAACTCTTCTTGTTTGATGTTGGACTTTCGTCAAACACTTTGCTTGCGTCTGAATATATGACTGTAGGTGAAGAGTAATGGACAGAGGATGTATCCCTTCGTTTCAATGGCTGGTTATGAGTGTTTAGGGTCCCTTATACCTCCCCAATTGATGTCTAAGAGTGCTCTTTCAATGTTGATGACAACCCACAAAATAAATTGCAAGAAATGGCCATGAAATAAAGAGAAACAAATTTGTTGATAACTGATTTTTATTAATAAACTTCAGCAGAGATGATTACAACATTAAATGRCATTTGTACCTTATGCAAAGAGAGGATGCAGCTRTTACAAATGCATCTCGAGTCAATGGACAACAACAKATSAAATCTGGTCGATTGAGATGTATGCARCATTAAACCACACGACTCAGCAGYAGATMRAACAACCCAATATGGCTCTCTTCCACACTCCCATTCGCCCTCATCCACATTCGTTTCAACCCCAAGAGGGAACACAYGCACCACAAAGTGATAGACACATCCAGAGAATAGATGGCGGCCCTGTGAAAGAAAGGAACTCRRCCAACACTGCAATTTCACTCGACCAGAATTCTTTGAAGGGAAATCAATTTCAAAGAGAGAAGGTCGGTTTTTGGAATGGTAGTTGTATMAGACAAGTCCTAGTAATGAACCATTTGGATGTACTTGTTTTTAGATGATTGGYCCTAGATGGCCTTGATACTCTGTTTGTTTTTGTTGGAATTTTGGTAGCCAGTTGATAGATTCCAACTTGAAGTATGTTGAATCAAAGATGAATAGTACCATGTGCCTAAGGATTGTACTTTCATTTCCTYTGAAATATAAGTATGTTTTTTTTCGTGGAAAAATAAATATTCTTAACTATCATATAGTTATGAATAACAAACCAAGTACTCAAGACATAAAGAAGAGATGAATTTATACATCCCTTGAAATTGCCCAATACACATTTTCTTGTGATCTTAAAGGAAGGGTCCAATTCCAATTTAGTCAACAATAAGACAATGAGGTTGAATCTAAAAATATAGGTCCTCTGTTTTATAATCCATAAATGATTTACCATAAGACCATTGCCCATGTTTCTAAATAGCTCTGCAAGCCTCTCAATTGAAGTTGAACAAGACACTCTTTGGAGTTAGTTGATAAAGTGTGGTGAATGTGGGTCTATCAACAACCTATATCCCTTGAGATTTATTAAGGGTTCTCTATGATAGCTAGTTATTAGATTCTTTGTCCCACAAGGTCCTCAATGTGTGAAAACCTTTGTTTGTCATCCAATTTTTCGTAAATGGAAGAATTAACCCAACTTGCCCCTTCTTCCCTAGGAAGATCAAATTGAACATGCAATTAGATCTTTGTCCTCTATAATAGACTTCAAAACCCAATGAAACTCTCTTGTTACCACCTTCCAATCCTGTTATATCCTTTAGAATGCATAATCTAAAAATTTTAAAAGCTTTGATGACATTGGCAATGTCACTTATGTTGGAGGGACTTCGCAAGTCATTAACATGAATATCATTTTAAGCACGACAATGAACACATATCTACCACGATGCATTTCCACTTACACCCCAAACAACCCATTTAGTAGGAAAAATATTCCTAAAGGGTTTATATTAAATCAATCCCTCCATCTTGCTTGGATAAAGTGTAGATTTCCTAGGGAACTTAGCAAAAGACACCTCTTTGCCTCCTACTTCCCACCAAGAAAACATCAAAGAAACAATTCCAAGTACCGATCGCCTGCTTTAACATGAAAGAGAGATGAAGAGTCAAACACACGACTTGCTATAACTTTAGTAGTTAGGTTGACCAATCATACATTCACATGCTCCTCCATGTGCCTTATTTCCAACACATATTGACACATCCTAAGGTCACCTATAGTCAAAAGGTTGACCAATTGCCAACAAGTGCTTAATTGGGTGAGTGAAAGTAGGGTGGTGTTATCACCCCCACGAAGGTTGAAGTCTCTCAATCACGTGCTTATGCTTGTGATTGTGTGCACATGGGCTTGCGAAAACAGGTGGGGCCAAGTATTGGGCAACTTCGGTGGAATAAATAACCCCACTTGTGGCTTCTTAGTCGAAGGGGGCTTAGCATGACAAGACATTTATGTCCTAGTGTTAATCTTAAAATAGAGCCGATGGCACTTGTTTGTTGATCGGATGATTTCAATGAAAGTAAAATGGTTGAATGATCCTTTCTAATATTTCAAATCTTACCAGAAATTGTTGAAATTGCAAATTTGAGTGATTGACTCTGTATAATCCGAGTGCCCAATGAAAATAACTGTTTCATCAAGATTTATTTCGTTTCGCCATATTCCAATGAAAAATTTCAAAAGTAGAATGTTGAGACAAGACCTAATTAGAAGTACGAAAAGGAGCGAGCCACTGAACTTGGAATTCATTCTATCGCATGGATCTTTTATCCTTGATAACGCTTTCTGTATGATAGAATTCGAATTATTTGAAGACAGACATCCAAGCCCTAGAAACTGCGAGATTCACTGAAGCAAGAGCTAGTCTGAGATTTTTTCATTCCGGGGTGAAGCTAATGCCTTTATTTGAACCCTTTGTCGATTTGGTGACTTTTGTATCGATTGATTTGAATCTAAGTAGGATTTCTTTGATTTGAATCTAAGTAGGATTTACTTGTACAGCTTTGAATCTAAGTAGGATTTCCTTGTAGAAATACCTTTCATTGATTCAAAGACTATCGTTAGTCCTTCGTGTTCTACGAACCCAGAGTGGGTGTTACACTCAGATTTTCAGGTAAAGCTCCTCTGCATGCTAAAGCATCCATGTGAACTTCGTAGTAATTAACATTCAAGTAGAAATTCCTCATACTTATTGGAAGCCGCAAATTCAAAATACCTTTAATTTGTTCGAATAACATCAATGATCTTTCGTGTCTCGAGTCCCCGAGATGCAGGGTCGTTCGAAAGCATCCAAGCGAAGTCTACTCGACCATCCATTTGAAGCCCCCTGTGGTAGATGTGGCAATGTTAATGAGCAGGTTGCATGGACAAAAATATGCCACACATCTGAATAAACATTAGCTGCCTTTATGGGGGATCGATTTTCAATTGCGCTGATATAATCTCCGGTCATCTGGCTTTGGCAATTCGAAAATTTCATGAAGCTTTAGCTTATCAGATGTCAAAGTTTTACATGGCTTCCTATCTAATGGATATTGTCTATTCACCCAAATCCTTGGGAAGTGGCTGGTCTTGGAACCCTTCCAAGTTTCCTATTCATGTATATTGCCAAGATCTGTGGAAGAACAAATATGCAATGAAGAACGAAACAATATGTGGCAGTATTTTGGCTGTCTGAGATTTTATTGGGGAGGCCTTGTCCAATGTTTTTAGAGGATGATATAAAACTTATGGAGCCTATTAGTGATTGGTATATGGACTGTTATGGGGGGCACCAATGTCCCGTTGTTGTTTCCTATCGAGGTGTTTGACAGGGTAGTTTTGAGAGAGATCGCATACCAGACAACGCTTCATGGGGTGAATCTACTTCTAAATTGTAAAAATAGGTTTGAGCTACTAGGTGAATCGAGTCGCCTCACTCAACTCTTTATTTGGTAGCTAAGATGCACATCCAATAGTGCTCTCACGTCGCAACAGTGTACACTTTACACTTATGAAGTTAATAAGTTCAACACTTAAGCATCCAAGATCATAGAACATGCAAACACAAGAAAGATGGCACAATGAATATGTTGGGCGACACATGTTTCTAACACTCATACAATCTTATTATATAAGATGCTTTACAATATGATACAATACACGAAGGGGAGTGCGTGACTCCTCACCGTCGTGCCTCGTCTACTTGACTTGTGGTTTGCCCCATGTGTTGCCAACCAAGTTGTGTGTGCCGAGTTCTATGATCTCTAGCTCATATGTGCACCTTACTTATATGCGCCCACTCCATACGAACCATCACACCGTTTGGTGTATGGTTGAGCCGACCCTTCAACTCTCTGCGCTAACACATAACATATTCACCGATTAGCCTAAGTGTTGTGTCGATCGCCCCCAACTCAGCCAACACTCAAGTTGGCCCCACCCTTTCCTTATGCCAACTTGCCTAACTCACATGGCATCTTCGCAAGTAAGGGCGTGAGTCTCCTTGGGTTCACATGCTAGATTCACGTGCTTGAGGTACTCTTCACACCTTTATAAGATGGTCACCACTCCATCTTGTCCAATCGAGCATGCTCTTAGGCAACTCGCCAATCGATCATGTATTCACACATCATGGCAATGCCCACATGGGTGTTGGAGGCTTTACATCCTCCCCCACTACATTTGTCGTCGACCCGACAACATACAACGTGCACAAGCATGTAATGCTTCCCATGGAACTCGTAGATCTTGTCTGGAACTCGTAGATCTTGTCCTCGAACTGCCAAAAGGTTGCATATCTCTCCCAACTGTCGTCTTCATTGAGCTTGCCCTTCCAATGGATAATACTCATGTTATTGATTCTTGCCAACACCTAAGATCCGATGTGCAATGACCTTCTCAACTTCCAACTCTTGTAATACCCCCAAGTTGTAAATGTACATATACTTTTACAGGTTGGTGAGCCACTATGGTCTTTGAGGCAGAGTGCTTATATATATATGTTTTTGGGCCATAGTGCCTGTGTGATGTTAGGCTAGAGAGCTTGTATGCTGAAAGACCAATGAACTTGGCATTGTAAAAATTGTAAATCACAGTCATGATATTAATAAAATACATCACGACTGCACACCAAGTCAAACAAGAGAGTATGGGGGGCTAGGACTCCACGAGAGGGAAAGGGGGCTAGGACTTAAGAAAAACGGGCTAAGTCAAGGGGGCTTAAGCCAAGAAATATTATGTTATATTCTTAAGTCTCGAGTCATAAGTTATGATTTTACCCCAAGTTCTCAAGTGGAGAGGACGAGTTCCAAATGGTGGGGGAAGTAATTCCTTGGTTGCGAGTTGTAAAAGGGTTGACTCACATATTTAACCTATGATTTTAGTGGGAAAATGATCCATTCTCATTCATTCCATCATTCTTGGCCATTCTTACCATTGCTTGTAGAGTGTGAACTTAGGAGCCACCGTGACCTTGTCACCTTATGAACTCTATGAATCCTAGGTGGATTAGGGTGTACAATTCTCCTCGGGTTGCCTTGGGAAAGGTTGGAGCCTTGATGGGAGAACTGTTGGGAATTCCTTTGCATGGAAGGAAAATCGTCTACGTCCCAAAGACTTGCGAAATGTGGAATGTGGAAAATCAGGTAAGTCCCAAAGACTTGTAGAAGCGGGTAACCTATTCCTCCACATTGGTATAAAAGAAAGAAATATAGAAAGAAAGAAGAAAAAGAAGAAGAAGAAGAGAAAAGGAAAATGAGAAGAAAGAAAGAAGAAAAAAAAAGAGAAGAAGAGAAAATGAAAAGGAGAAGAAAAAAATAAGAAGAAGAAAGAGACGAAGAGAAAGGAAAGGAGAAAGACGGGCAAGTATAAAAAAAATATAGAGCCAAACACTTGTTTTGGCCATAACAGGAACAGTTTAAGTAAGATTTAGATGAAATTTAAGGGGTATGTACAAAATGATGAGGGCTACAAAAGTGTCAGTGAGGGCCATTGGCCAATTATGCATAATTCTTTTGGAAAACATAAATTAGTGGTTTTGAAAGATATGGGTCATGCTCAATAATCGGGGCCTAGATTAGGGTGAATTTTTTTATGGTGTGTTAAAAAAGTTGACATGAAGATACCTAGTGAATCGTTTGGTCTAATTCCAAAGTGTTTGGAGTGGAGGTGCTAAAATATGGCAAAATCCACTATTCCTGGGAACTTTTTGGGGATTTTTGAAATCTTCAGAGGGGGAAAATGAACCCCAAATCACAAATATGGAAACAATTATTTAGTCAACTTTTCATCTACTCATCAATCTAGACAACTTTGTATTGGGGAAGTTTTTCCCATTTTTTCTCCATTTGGGAGATAACCAATTTTGGCTAAAAATTCTAAGTCCGAAAAAGTGCAAAAGTGCAAAGTTAGCATTTCCAGATTGTTGCAGAAAGTGATTGGAGCATCATATTGAAAATATGAAGGTTGTTGAGTGTTCCAAATCAAAGATACTATTGGCATCTGATACAAATAAAAAATTCGGTTCATGATGGTTTTTCTTATGTAGGTCGCTGAAGTTGGCCTTTGAGATTAATTGTACCTATGAAATGGGTGCAAAAAGGGTAAAGTTGTTGATTTCAAATGGATATAAATTTATGCTCAGGGCTTTGAATTGAGCAAGAAAGAAGCCATAAAAAATATCTTTGGTAGAATAATCCACATATACACCCATGATTGTGATTTGAGTAGTAAAAGTTCTTAGGAAAGTAGAAGGAAGATGATTGTTGGGTGTAAAGAGCATAAAAACATGTATGATTTTTGGAATTGTAAAATTATTTTTATCTAACAAATTTTGGTTGCATGCACATTTTGCAAAATTAATGGTACAAGTAGAATAGATCAGATTTAGAATGAGAACTAGAGACATGGAAAATGCTCAGAGAGATTACAATCATGAGGAGGAAGTCAAAGGTTTGTATGTGAGCTTAGGTAATGCAGGGATTGAGTCCAATGGGCATAGAGAAGGAAAAGCAAAAAACATAGAGTTAGTGGAGACAATGAAAAGCCTACAAAGATAAGTGTTGAGCTACAGAGTAGACAATGAGAAGATTATAAGAGATCAAGAGGAGAAAAATCAAATCAACACTCTTCTGTTACAAGGCATGAGCATATTACAGAAGCAAATAAACAAAGAATTGGATTGAAGGCAGGAAGCAAAACACAAATCTCATGCTAGGAGAGAGGAAGCTAGAAGTGCTAGTAGACATCATCACCATTCACCAAGGAACTCAACTACAAAGGCACGTGCAATGTCAAAGTCAGAGAGAAACTCAAGTTTGTCTCCTATCATACATCATAAAATGAGGTATGAGGTAGATGATTTGCAAGGAGAGAGGAAGCTAGAAGTGCTAGTAGACATCATCACCATTCACCAAGGAACTCAACTACAAAGGCACGTGCAATGTCAAAGTTAGAGAGAAGCTCAAGTTTGTCTCCTATCATACATCATAAAATGAGGTATGAGGTAGATGATTTGCAAGGAGAGATTAAGAAGATTAAGCCTCTTAAATTTAATGGTGATCATAAGAAGGATGAATATGCATAAGCTTGGTTGTAGGGAATGAGTAAATATTTCCAATTGCACGATTATTCATCAAATGTAGAAGCCAGAGTTGCAATCTATCATCTTCAAGGAAAAACATCAATGTGGTGGGATCAGGTTAAGCACATTGATGAGAAGAGGATCTCATGGAGGTAGTCCAAACTATATTTTCAAAAGAAATACTTGTCAGAACATTATTGTGACAAGAAAAAGAAAGAATTCTTTGAACTCAAGCTTGGAAGCATGACAATGGATAAGTATGAGAGGAGGTTCCTTGAACTATTGAGGTATGTTGGCTTCATAAAGGATGAGAAGGTTAAAATTCAAATATTTTTGAATGGGATACCTTTATTCTACAATGATAAAATTCATTTTGATGAGTCCAATACCTTGGCTGAAGCCATAAGAAAAAAAAGTATCTTTATGAACAAAATAAAGGAAGGCCAGTGTTTCAAAAGGCTTGGGATGACAAGAAGAAAGACAAGATGGAACAGAGAAATAAAAGGTATAAGCGATCATTCTTCAGAAATAGTTCTCCGGGACAACCAATACAAAATGAAACCAGGATGAGAGAGTCATTGGGAAAAAGACCAAGGCAACAACCCATAAAATATTGGGGATGTGAGGGAGATCACCTGTATAGAGATTTCCCTCACAAAGTATAAATGATGAGAACTGCTCACAATATCTCAGAAGTTATTACAATTGAGGACATGGACATAAACATGCCAAGGATTTATGCATACTTGGATAGCAAGCAAGAAGAATACCAATCTCATATGATTGAAGTAGAAGGTAATATTGATAATCAGTCCATAGCCATTTTAATTGATTTTGGAGCTAGCCATAGTTACATAGTTCCTAATCTTGTTGAGAGATTTCATTTGAAAATAAGAAAACATGGGAAATCATGGTTGGTTCAACTAGCCATGGGAGCTAAGAGAAGAATTGATGAGTTGGTTAGAGGTTGTCCAATGGATATGAATGGCTTCAACACAAAGGCAGATTTGAATACCATACCTTTGGGTTCATATGACTGCCTAATTGGTATGGATTGGTTGGACAAGAATGATGTTGTCTTAGATTGTTACAACAAGGCATTCACTTGTCTTGATGAGGAAGGGAACTTGAGAATAGTTTAGGGTATTCCAAGGGCAATATCAATCAAAGATGGAGATCAAAACATTGATCTTCCATATGACCAACTCGATTGCAATGTTGACTTTCACATTTTGATGCTGAACTTGAACACGTGAAGTCAAAACTTAAGGAATCCAACACAACCAGATTGGTCTAGAATAATTGAGTAAATGAAAGATAACTTTCTTATCATATCCAAGTCATGTTCTATGCTTATTTTTCATGATTTCTTCCCAAGGTTTGATGATTGGATTGGAAAGAGAAAGTTGAACTTGGTCATGTTGAAATTGGACAACTTCATCTTCATCTGCATTTGTAGCTAAGTTGGCTTACTGATTTTCTCGTGCACTGACTATTGATCTAATTCATCATCATCATCAATATAATCATCATAGAGAGGGTTGTTTTGAACAAAAACTAGTTCAGAACACTTCACTGGCTATTGATTTTTTAGATTTATCAACTCATCATTCAGTAGCTTCGATTGTGCTTGAAGAATTCTAAATTTAGCTTGCGTCACTTGCAAACAAGTTAACATTGATTGATGAGTATCTTTGTGAGGTATGACTATATTATTGTCAACAATGTTTATTATAGTGTTTAGAAACTCTAATAATTCAATACTTCACTCCATTTGAATGATGCATTCTTGTAACTCGCTCACTTGAACCTGCTTGCTTGAACTCCCTCACTTGAACTTGTTTCCTTGAACTCACTCGCTTGAATTTGTTTACTTGAACACACTTGCTTGCTTGAACTCTTGAACTTGCTCACTTGAAATCGCTTACAACAAGGTGCGGGTGTTGGATACTACCGAAAATGCACCCCAACTCGTGATTATTACAATGGTTTGAGTTTTAACTACTTAACATTGTCAATTTTCACTCAACTATGTGGATTTAGAAATTTAATTTGTGTGTGTCTAGAGACAATTTAACTTAAATTTGATTTTAAAGTTACAAAAACCTATTACAAGTTATAGTTGAGGTCGATTACTTACAAAAAATACTATTTGCAAGTTTCAATGAATGTCGACTTTCAAAGTTGATTTTATCTTCAAATTTGATGATGCTTTGACTGCACAGTTGATTTTATCTTCAAATTTGATGATGCTTTGACTGCGCAGTTGATTTTATCTTCAAATTTGATGATGCTTTGACTGCACGTCACATCCAACTATCCTTTCATTACAAGTTTGATTTTTGCATTGATTCATTATTCTTTGTAGTTGCTTAATTACAAGTGCTTTGATTACTTGTACTTGATGTGCATTATGATGTCAGACTGGATGTGAGTGTTGCACTAATGTAAGAATTTTAAGCATACCAAATCATCACTAAAAGGATAGACACGACAACAATTTTGGACACGCTTCCAACTCCACACAAAAACAAAAAATCAAACTATAGGGGCTTCTCCTTGACCCACATATAGTTGCATTAAAAATGTATTGATAGAGCTTTGTACTTGGCTCTTATCAATCCTTGAAGAAAACAACGTTGCATGTGTTGATTCAAGCTTGACAACTGAATCCAATAGTTTTCCAAAGAAATTGGAAAAATCACATATGCTAATTTTAGCACTATCATCTGTAACGGAAGGTTAAGTATGAAACCTAAAATTCACACAGCTATTGCAGCTACTGATTTGTTGTATTGGCATTTCCAGTTCCAAACTCTACTTTTGTTGTCCGCTTGGTTTTCTTAGAAAACCGTTGTATTTATCCATCAATCCTTATCCCAAGAAGACTAGGAGCAATTAAAAATTTGTTTCTACGCTGAAAATGACATCGACTTCAACAACAAAAGTACCATTGTAAAATATACTATGAAATTGTTGTTCATTTACCTCATATAAGATGCTACCCACAAGATCAAATGAGCATGGTTGCACGAATTCTCCGACTTTAAAAGAATGAATATGGAGAGGTTGCTAAAGAGCCAAGTCGATTTCCAAGTCCGGAACATGCATGATCCAGTCAGAAGCCAAAAACCACACTACTTTCTGCATTGGAGGTTACAATTATGATGTCGTGACCTATGGACGATCTGTCTCCCTAATCTCTACATCCATTGCGACCAAACAACCCATAAAAATGGAAACAATGACAGATACACATTGTTTCTTTCGAGCTCGTCATCCATGGAGAGAATCCTGAGATGTCGTTGGGCCCGGAGAAGTGATGTTCCACCTGTGCGTCAATTTATTGTTGGCGATGGTGCTAGGGTTTACTCTAATTCAACCTGCATGCGTTTCAATTACTCGTTGTGTGAACGTTCCTTCTACAATTTACTTGATTTCATTTTCCAGCAGTGCATGGGTTGTACACTAAGCCATGGATTCTGAAAAAATGCACTTATACCCCTCAATCCATGTATTAACAATTCAACTACAACACAATTACAACAACACAACTGAAATCTGATTGATGGGCGGTTCACATCAGGTACAGATCAATGGTGAAAATCGTGTTTCACATCATGGGCAGATCAACAATCCACTATGTAGTGTTGGAATAGGGTGCTGAGGGCGGTCAGGTTCATAAACAACAGAGGTCGATGGTTCAAACCTCGCATGGCAAAGAAACCCTAGGCTTCAATAACAATGGAACGGAAAATGAAATGTTATGTGAGGTGATTCGATTGATTACTTGTGCGTTGCTTGCAGATAATTGGTAGATGAAGGACTCGACACTTTGATTAAGGATACAATTGTTGCAGTGGCGTGATTCCACACATTCACATATCTCTAATCAACAAAGAAGAAGAAAGCACTATGAAATTCTCCCCAAAAACAATGCTCTACCATCGATTTTGGGTAATGTGTGAACACTTGGAAATAATGGAGAAAGTGCCANGTTGCAGTGGCGTGATTCCACACATTCACATATCTCTAATCAACAAAGAAGAAGAAAGCACTATGAAATTCTCCCCAAAAACAATGCTCTACCATCGATTTTGGGTAATGTGTGAACACTTGGAAATAATGGAGAAAGTGCCAGTTGTAAGCGCCACTTATAAGCACCAGTTATAAGCTTCAGTTGTGAGAGTCACTTGTAAGCCTGTTAAGAGTTGGTTCTTAGTTAAGAGTCTAGTTGTCTTTGGTTTGCATGTAACCGACTCCGGAGAGTCTTTTCCTATATAAAGATGTAATCCATCTTCATTAAAGAATATAGAAGTGAGCATAGCCTCACCGTGTTTGTTTGCATGGTTTATTTTATCTTGGTATCAGAGCCATGGGGAGAAGGTGTGGATAGCGTGAGTTTTGTGAGAGCTGAGTAAGTTCTTGATCCGTGAAGAACCGCGTGGGTTCGAGTTGCATGGAAGAAGAGGTCCACAGGCTGGATAAGAAGAGCCGCGATTCGAGTTGGAGAATACCTGCGTGAGAGCAGCGACGATTCGAGTTGGAGAATACCTGCGTGAGAGCAGGTCGAGGCTTTGAGCGTGGAGGAAGATCCGTGAGCAAATCGAGGCAGAAGAGGTTGTGTGAGCTTGGAGCGTGGCGTAAGGCCGATCCTCATTTGCAAAATTTGAATGCATGCGTGAGTTTGATGCAAGTTTGAATGCATGCCTGAGTTTGAAAAGTTGAAAAGTAGACTTTGGATGCATGCGTGGAGTTTGGATGGCATGAGTGGTATAAGTTTTGTTTAAGTGCACGGTTCATTATTTTATGAAAGGTTTAAAGGATGGTTAAATAAATAAAAGTGGATGTGTATTTGAAATTTAAGGAAGAGTTATTCACTTTATTATTATTATTAAAGTGGATGCATGCATGTGTATTAA
>SNQJ01S0046690.1:9969-20554 GCA_010110895.2 Picea sitchensis | reverse complement strand
AGAACTCTGGTAGAGTGTGCACGCAGTATGATGAAAGGTAAGAATCTCTCAAATGCATTTTGGGCTGAAGCCATAAATACTACAGTTTATTTAAAGAATAGAATTCCAACAAGGTGTCTTGATAATGCTACTCCTTTCGAAGCCTTGTATGGTTCCAAACCCGCAGTTAATAATTTGAAAGTATTTGGGTGTAAGGATTTTGCACATATTCCAAAGGAGAATAGGAGGAAATTGGATGCTAAATCCACTAAATGTATTTTCACTGGGTACTGTTATGAATTTAAAGCATACAAACTGTTTGATCCTGCTACTCACAAAGTATTTGCAAGTAGAGATGTACTTTTCCATGAGCAGGAAGCAGGAAATCATGATGAAAACAGTCATGAGGAATGGCAGAGACTTATTGATGAAGGAGTTAAAGAAGAGCAGCAGCAACAACATCCCACACAACAACAACCATCCCCGCAACGACAACATCAACCATCCCCGCAGCGACAACAACAACGACAACAAGAAGGACTCAGTGATATGGACAATTCCAGCAGTCACAGTTCACCTACAGGTGAAGACAGATCTTCCCAAAGTGGGGAGGAAGATAATCAGTTGAGAAGATCTTCAAGACAGATTCGGTGATGCTACACTCACTTCTCCTGTAGGGTACACAGGACTTTGAATGTTGAACCTCTAATATTCAAATAACATATCACACAACACATAGAGCAAAGCACAACATCGGGATCTGGTATTTCCTTCATTAAAGCTTTAACATGGATCATTCATGGTTTCTGGTTAAGAGAATTGAGTAGTAGAGAAGGAATTTATTCATTCATTGTAGCTAGAGAGTTCAAGCTTCCAATATATACAATATATCTGCTCACAAGAAATGAAATTGACCACTATGCAAGCAAATACTTTGCACCCATGGAGAAATTAAAGAGATTTGACAAAATTCATAAAATTATCAAATTATTAAGAGAAACGTTTGAATAAAAGTGATATTACTTAGCTTTCATAGTATACTGGCTCCTCTTTTTTCATGAGCATCTTGGCACCATTGGCTGCACCTCACCATTATCTAACTAATCTTGCTTCAAGTGAACTTTCTCACCATTAATTGACAAAAAATCTCATTATATCAAGACATCTTATTTCCCATGGAACACTACCATTATGTTACTAGGCCCTTAAGACCATAAGAGCTATGATACCATGATAAAATATGCACATGAACAACAATATGACGAAAAAGGTTCACTAGCCACCTCAATTGTAGTCATACCAATGCTACATATTTATAGTACAATGGGTGATGTCACCTCATAGAGAGATTTGGTCTATATCTTAAAATCATGCATGTCAACTACCTCACTTAGTCATCATTAAGATAAATGACCATTATCCTAAATGAATAATACAAATAATGACGACAATAAAACATTGTGATTGTTAAGGTAAGCCATAAGATAACATAGATGAAAATAATCTTTAGGAAAGGATGTCAAATATATGTAGCTCATATTGAAGAGGTAGCTAAAGATAATGTGTCAAATCTTGAATATTATGCAGTCCTGAGATAATTTGAAGATGTTTTTGGTGAAATAATAGGTTTGCCACCAAAGAGAGACATTGATTTCTCTATTTATTTGGTGCCTGAAGTTGCCACAATGTCTAAGAATTCTTATAGGATGAGCACACCAGAGCTAAAGGAATTGTAGATGCAACTTAAAGGAAAAGGGGTATATATGCCCAAGTGTCTCACCTTGGGGTGCCCCAATACTCTTTGTGAAGAAGAATGATGGAACCTTAAGGTTGTGCATTAGTTTCAAGTAGTTGAATAAGGTTACCATAAAGAACAAGTATCATTTGCTAAGGATTGATGAACTATTTGATCAACTGAAAAGGTGCAAGGATCTTTTCCAAGATTGACCTAAGGTTAAGCTATCATCAAGAGAGAATCAAAGAGGAATACAACAAGAAGATAACATTCATGAAAATATATGGACATTATGAGTTTGTGGTGGTGAATTTTGGGTTATCAAATGAACTAGTTGTCTTCATGTGTCTGATTAATGGAGTGTTCAGAGAATACCTAGACAAGTTTGTTATGGTTTTCTTGGATGATATTCTCATCTATTATAAGTTTGAATAAGAGAATGAGAAACACTTAAGGATAGTGCTACAAGTATTGAGGGAGCATCAGTTGTATGCCAAGTTGAGCAAGTGCTCATTTTATCAGAGACATATTCATTATTTGGGCCATATTATTTCAGAGAAAGGAATAACATTTGTGTTAAGAAATGAGGAACACTTCCACACTAAACCTAGCAGAAGAGAGGAAGAAAGATTTAATCAAGAAAGTAAATGAAAAAGCAAACACACAATACACATAGATTTTACCCTGGAAACCCAAACCAAGAAAACCAACATTCATTGAACATTTTGCTCTCTTGTTGTCTTATTCATTCAAAATATAACGTTACATGTCTAACCTTGGTCCACACCTAAGACACAATTGACATCATACCTTCTTGCTTTACACAAGAACAACCTTGTAGCCAATTCAACTTACATTTACATGACCAACAACCTCTACGATTAGTGATTTATTGGAAATTAGCCATTATTACAACACACCTTCTTTATAGTCTTTATAGTAGGAAAAACCTTAAAAAAAGGCACCCAAAAATGGTTACAGATCCACACAGATCATTGGCTACAAATCCCATGAATCTCAGGATATTTTTACAGTCGACTACCGGTTGGCCTTCATTTGATATTTAACCAGTTTCCACACGCCCGCATGTTGACCTCTTGTCGGTTGACCTCTTCGACTTGCTATTGATTCCTTCGACTTCCACTGTCAGTCAATTCACCTCGACTAGACTTTTACTGAAAAGAATATAACAACCTAATATTCTCCCACTTGTTGTTTTCTTTGTTGAAACTGTGATACCTTTGAACTCTCATTCATAGACCCAGGGAAACAATTCCAATTGCCTCTCTATACCAAGAGAACTTCACAACACTCACAGACTTGGTCAAAGAGTTTGCTATGTTTTCCAACATGTCTACTTTCTCCAACAATACCTTGTTGCTTTCCACCATGTCTCTCACAAAATGGTATTGTACAATAATGTGCTAATAGTCTTAGAATGATAAGCTGGGTTATTTGCCAGAAATATTGCGCTTTGACTGTCGCAACTTATCTTCATAGATTTCTGCTCAAACCCGATTCTTGAACAAAACCTTTGCATCCATAATGCTTCTTTACTTCCATGTATTCAACTTCTGTTGTTGACAGGGCTACAACTTCCTGTCTTACCCATCCAGTTGATTCCTCCATCGAACATTTTGAACACATATCAACAGGTCGACCTCTGTCGATCTAGATCTCCAACCCAGTCAGCGTCGACAAAGCCATGTACATTTAATTCACTGTCACCTCCATGTTTTCCTTGGTAGCATAGATCATAATATTTTGTGCCAAACAAATACCCGAATACTCTCTTGACAGTTGTCTAGTGCTCCTTCCCAGGTGTCGACATGTATCTACTGAACACGCCCACTGCATGAGAAATGTTTGGTTGAATGCAAACCATCACATGCATTAGACTACAACCAACACTTGCATAGGGAACACATGTCACGTCCTCTATTTCCTCTTGTGTCATTGGACATTGCTCAACAGTTATCTTTGTTTCCATAGGAATTAACACCTTCATAGGTTTGCAATCTTGCATGTTGAAACGTTTCAATATTGTTTCAATATACTTCATCTGGTTCAACCAAATATTTCTAGCTACTCGATCTCTCTTAATCCATATTCCCATAATGAAGTTTGATGCCTCAATATCCTTCATGTTGAACTTGGAGGATAACTGTTTTTTCACCTCCTTTATTGCATTCCTATTGTTTCCAATAAAAAACACGTGTCGTCGATGCTACATATATGAAACACACACCTTCTTCTTTGGAATATATGCAGTGATTAGCTTTGCTTCTCACAAATCCAAAACTAAGGATGTATGTGTCGAACTTTTGGTACCACATCCTTGGTAATTTATTTAGACCATAAATGTATCTTTTCAGTTTGCACACCAAATCTTTCTTTCCCTTTACTACAAATCCTTCAAGATATTTCATGTAGATTTCCTCTTCCAGGTCGGCATGTAGGAATGTTGTCTTTACATCCATCTGTTCTATTTCTAGATCAAATGTTGTAGCCAAAGACATTAGTACTCTAATGGAAGTCAATTTTGTGACAAGGGAAAAAATGTCACTGAAGTCGACTCCTTCGACTTGGGAATATCCTTTCACTACTAGTCGAGCTTTGAATTTCTCAACTTGACCTGCTACGTTTATCTTCTTCTTGAATACCCATTTTCTACCGACATGATTTATTCCACTAGGAAATTTGACTAAGTCCCATGTCTCATTCTTGTGCAAGGATTCCATCTCTTCGACCATGGAATCCTTCTAGAGTTTTCCCTTTGCTGAGTCAACTGCCTTCCCGACCGACTTGGGCTCATCATCGGTGGCAAATAACACAAATGCGTAATGAAAGTCGGGGGGATTGTACCTTTCAAATGGTTTTCTTACTCATTCTAACCTCCTTATAACTGAGGTCGGTTGTTCCACCTCTCCTTCTGATTTATTTGACTCGTCTGAATCATCTTCTTCGTTCCTCAGTTCAAACCGCACCTTCTCTGGATTATTCTTGCTTTGAACAATTTCTATTGGATCATACTTACTTTCGACTTCTCTAAGGACCACATATCGACTGTACACTGTTTTCCTTGATGCAAGATCCCATAGCTCATATACTTTCATTCCTTCTTTGTATCTAATGAAAATACACTTGACTGCCTTCTTGTCCAGCTTGCTCCTCTTTTCCTTGGGAACATGCACACATGCATCACAACCAAATACTTTGAGATGTGAGACTGAAGGATTCTTACCAAACCATACCTCATGTGGTGTCATGTCAACTAACGTCGATGAAGGAGACATATTCAATAGATATTTTACAATGTCGACTGCCTCCACCTAGAATTATTGTGCGAGCCCAACATCACTGAGCATGCTCATTGCCGTGTCCACTAATGTTCCGTTCATTCTCTCAACAACTCCATTTTGTTGTGGGGTATATGATGTGGTATTTTGGCATGCTATGCCATACTTCTTGCAGAAGTGATCAAATTATTTTCCAAATAATTCACCACCGTTGTCAATTCTCAACACCTTAATCTTCTTATCTGTCTAGTTTTATACAAGATATTTAAACTCTTTGAATTTCTCAAAAACCTTTGATTTATTCCTCAGGAAATATATCCATGTCTTCCTAAAAAAATAATCTATGAAGGAAACATAATATAGGGATCCACCAAGTGAAGGCACTGAAACAGAGCCAAACACATCACTATGAACCAACTCTAGAATCCCATTTTCCCTTGTTGCTCCAGATGGGAACCTTACTCGACTTTGTTTTCCATATATACAATGTGCATAAAATTCGACTTCTAGATTACATGCAGGGAAATATTCAACCATACCTTTGTTATGCATATCTCGAAGTCCTTTTTCTCCAATGTGTCCCATCCTCTCGTGCCATGGCATGGTCGGGTCAACTTTATGATGACTTGTCGAGTCAGTTTGAATCAATTCATTCTGAGTCGAGTCGAGTCAAATTCAGGAACATTGATGTTGTTGCATATAGTCGAGTCGACACTCCATAATAACTTGTATAGGGTTCCAATCCGAACTCCTTTAATTGAGACCATCACATGTCTGACCATCTTGCACGAGTCCTTCTGAAATAGAGTGTGCACCCTTGCATCACTCATCTTGCTGACAAATATCAGGTTTTTTTCCAAACCCAGAATGTGTAGTACACATGGAAGGGTTCTACTCCTTCCATCCTGCAGTATCAATCAAACTCTTCCTCGTCCGACAATTTTGGTTGTCGAGTCATCCCCCAAGAACACACCTACTCCTTCATATTGTTCATATTCGCAGAACCATTCTCTATGTGGTGTCATATGATAGGATGCTCCTGAGTTGATCAACCAAACATTTTGATACGACTGTGTACCTTATCTAGAGCCGTCTTTCTCTCCGTCGACTACTTGTTGTCAGATCTTGTACTGACTTCCATTGCCTTCAACTTGAAGTCCCTTTTGTAATGCCCAGATTTACTGGATTTCCAGCATCTTCTCTTCGACTTAATGTGGGATTTATATCTACCCTTTGACTTAGACCTTCTAGCATAGAATTTGCCTTTATCTCTGTCGACCGATCGACCTCTCACCAGTAAAGCATATTTGGTCGATCCTTCCATGTTCTTCCTTCTCATTTCTTCTGACAATAGAGATGCAACCACGTCTTCTAATGCTAATGTGGTTGTATTACTCCCTATAGCCACGACTAAGCTATCCCAGGAGTTTGGAAAATAATATAATAGGCGAACACATTTCTCCTCCTTGGTAATTTTAATATCCACAGGAGATAAATGGATTATAATGGTATTAAACACATTTAAATGCTTAGTCATCGAACTACCCTCACTCATCCTCAAAAGATACAATTTTTTTCTGAGAAATAACTTATTTACCAGGGATTTCGACTGGTACGAGCTTCCCATCTTGTCCCATAGTTTCTTGGCCGAATCTTCACCTAAGACATTCAACAATACTGCACCTGCAAGACAAAGTCGAATAATACTCCTTTTCCTTCTCTCGAGTTTCTCCCATTCTTACGTCGACATAACTGTCGGCATGGTACCTGGACAAACTGCTTCCCATTGTTCTCGTTCTACAAGGAGATCTTCAATTTTAAGCTTCCAAAGCTCAAAATTCTGGCCATTGAATTTTTCGATCTCTATTCTCGAGTTGTTCACCATTCTTTAACACAATCTTTAAATATTTATGACTTATGACTCTTTATGAACCTAGGGTTTATATTAGAGACAAAGTTGTTAAACCAATCTCTGATACCACATGTTAGGAAATGAGGAACACTTCCACACTAAACCTAGCAGAAGAGAGGAATAAATATTTAATTAAGAAAGTAAAGGACAAAGCAAACACACAGTACACAAAGACTTTTCCCTAGAAACCCAAACCATTATTCCTTGAGCGCTCTTTTCTCTTGTTGTCTTATTCATTTAGAATAAAATATTACATGTCTAAACTTTGTCTACACCTAAGACACAATGACATCATACCTTCTTGCTTTACACAAGAACAACCTTGTAGCCAATTCAACTTGGATATACATGACTAACAACCTCTACGATTATTGATTTATTAGCGATTAGCCATTATCCCTCACATCATTACAACACATCATCTTTATAGGCTTTACAATAGGAAAAACCTAAAGAAAAGGCACCCAAAAATAGTTACAGATCCACGCAAATCATTGGATAGAAATCCCGTGAATCTCGAGATTCTGTTACAATTGACTACCAAGTCGGATTACCAGTCGACTACTGGTCAACTTTCATTCGGTTTCCACATGCTCGCCTGTCGACCTCTTGTTGGTTGGCCTCTTCGAATTGTTGTTGATGTCTTCGACTTCGACTTTACCTAATCGAACCACCTCGACCTTCGACTTGATGTCGATTCCTTTAAATTCGATTGTCAGTCGATTCACCTCGACTAGACTTTCACCACAAACAATATAACAACCCAACAATTTGATCATGTGAAAATAGAAGTCATTAGAGGATGGCCATCACCAAAGAATTTCTGAGAGGTGAGAATGTTCATGGGATTTGTAGGTTATTATAGAAGATTTATTGAAGACTTTTCAAAGATTGTACACTCGATTACTTCTTTGCAAAAGAAGGGTGTGAAGTTTCAATGGAACTCTGAATGCAAAGAAAGTTTTCAACATTTGAAGAATATGTTGACAAGTGCACTGATCTTGAAGATTGTTGATCCAAATGAGAATTTCATTGTGTGCATTGATGCATGCAAGGAAGGGCTTGGTGGAGTCCTTACACAAAATGTGCATGTGATATGCTATGAGTTAAGAAAGTTGAAAGAACATGAGAGACACTATGCCACACATGATTTAGAGTTGGAAGCCATAGTTCGTGCCTTAAATATTTGGAGGCATTATCTTATGGGAAAAATATTTGAGCTGAGAACATACCATAATGGTCTGAAATATTTGTTTGGACAACCAACATTGAATTCTAGACAAATTAGATGGTTGGATTTCCTTAGTGAATATGATTTTGATATAAATCATATCAAAATAAAGAAAAATAAAGTGGTTGACACACTCAACAGGAGAGTGCATGAGATGCATGCTACAACCATGATCATGTACACATTTGATTTTAAAAAGACAGAATTTTGGAGACTACAAATTCAAATCAACATTATTTGCAAGTAAAAGAAGCATTACAACAAGGTAATTTTCAATAGAAATTTAAAGATTGTGATATGAAAGAGGATGGAGTCCTCATGTATAGGGGAAAATTATATGTGCCTAAATCTCAAGAGACAAAATTTTTAGTGTTAATAGAAATGAATAATGTACCTTATGTTGGGCACCCATGATCTCAGAAAAAAATTGTTGTTGTAAAGGGACAATACTTTTGGCTAGGAATGAATAAAGATGTGGTTGATTATATAGTCATATGTCTAGAGTGCCAAAAGGAAAAGGCTGAGCATAGACATCCACATAGATTTCTACAACAATTTCCTATTTTTGAGTGGAAATAGGAAGTTGTTACAATTGATTTCATTACTGCCCAAGATTGTAAGGCAACATGATTCCATCATGGTAGCAATGGGTAAATGAACTAAGGATGCCCATTTTATTCTAGTGAATCTAACTCACAAGGAAACCAACATTGTTGATATTTACATCAGAGAAATTTCTAGGCTACATGGTGTGCCTAAGGCAATTGTTTCGGATAGAAATCCCAAATTCACATCAAATTTATGGAAGGGATTATTTAAAGGTGTTGGAATAAATTTAAATTTTAGTAGAACATATCATCCAAAGTTAGAGGGGAAAATAGAGAGGGTCAATCAGATGATTGAGCATATGTTNTGTTGTAAAGGGACAATACTTTTGGCTAGGAATGAATAAAGATGTGGTTGATTATATAGTCATATGTCTAGAGTGCCAAAAGGAAAAGGCTGAGCATAGACATCCACATAGATTTCTACAACAATTTCCTATTTTTGAGTGGAAATAGGAAGTTGTTACAATTGATTTCATTACTAAACTGCCCAAGATTGTAAGGCAACATGATTCCATCATGGTAGCAATGGGTAAATGAACTAAGGATGCCCATTTTATTCTAGTGAATCTAACTCACAAGGAAACCAACATTGTTGATATTTACATCAGAGAAATTGCTAGGCTACATGGTGTGCCTAAGGCAATTGTTTCGGATAGAAATCCCAAATTCACATCAAATTTATGGAAGGGATTATTTAAAGGTGTTGGAATAAATTTAAATTTTAGTAGAACATATCATCCAAAGTTAGAGGGGAAAATAGAGAGGGTCAATCAGATGATTGAGCATATGTTGAGGATGTATGTAATGGATAAGCCATCAAAATGGAAAGTTTATCTGCACTTGTGTAATATCCCCATCTATGCTAGGCTAGGATATTAGTGATTTCATCAAACAATTTGCATTACAAGTCTTCTTTATGGCCTAATCTGGTTGACATAAGATTGCATGATTTTACCAATAAACATTTTGTCAAACATATTGCATGCAATTCAAATACTCATAATATGGAGAAAACACATGGGTATTTTATTATGAATGGAACCTAAAGTACAATATCTAATGGATGCTATCGTAGCTATATTACATCACTGAAAAACACACAATAACAAGCCAAAACCTGGATGATGTCACAGTCACCACCATAAAACCCCACGAATTTGCACCTCCGAAACTGAAAACAACCTCAAATGAAGCTCAGTTGAAGATCCTGGATGGATCCTCCTCCTTGTCTAGCTAGGGTGGATATTGTACCACTGAAACTAAACTGCAATGGGGGGTTTTCTCTAAAACCTAACGAAAACTTGGCTCCAAGAGCACTCCAAAGAGATCAATCCAAAAACATAATGAGGAAGGTGTAGTGTTTCCCTTCATTTATACTTCTTCCATGCCTTCTAGATCTTTCCCTTTTTTGACCAAATCAAACATGACCATTATTTCCCTTTTGACCAAATCAAACATGATTCCTTTTTTATTTTCACTTAAGGATCAAAATCACTTTATAACCATTGTTAGCCCCTTTTTAGTGCCAGAAAGTGATCAATTAGCTTCTAAGACCTTCTCGGACGCAAGAAGCCCCTTTCTCATCATCCCAACCTTTAGATATTTTCGTCTTGATTCCAACGAGTGATTACATGAAGGTGTTCCCTCCAATAATACGACCCAAATAACATAATTAGTGCATTTAGTTAATTGATACCCAATAATACTCTTAATTTATGGGAATCGTCAGAATTCCAAAGAACCAAGAACGAACTATGGAGAATAACCTCTTGTTGTCCCACTTCTCTTTTAGGACTCCAACACAGGCCAACCAGGAGAGAG
>SNQJ01S0046689.1:49190-64716 GCA_010110895.2 Picea sitchensis | reverse complement strand
AGAGTTGGAGAACTTCTTGTTGATGCTCGATGTGATCTTCCACTGCTTGAACCTTAGATTTTTATTTTAGTGAAGAAGTGATGGAAGGTGGGTGATATCCATATAATTTCATAAATGGTGTCATTTTTGTTGCAGTATTAAAGGAAGTGTTATACCACCATTCTACCAAGGGTAACCACTTGAACCATTGTGTTTGTTTATCAGAGACAAAGAAACAAAGGTATCCTTCCAGACATTTGTTCACTATATTGGTTTTTCCATCAGATTGAGGATGATCAGATGAGATATGAGACAATTGAGTACCCAAACAGGAAAATAATTTTGTCCAAAAATGTGCAGTGAAGATGGGATCTTTGTCACTTACAATAATCTTTTGGCTTCCATGTAGATTTTGAACTGTCTCCATGAATACGATGGAATATGTAGTGGCCTTGAAAGGATGAGAGAGTGCACAAAAGTGTGTGTAATTGGTCATTCTATTAATAATCACCATGATGGCACTCTTTCCTTTATACTTCGATAATCATGTGATGAAATCCATGGAAACCTCCTCCTAGTTCTCACTTGGGATGGCTAATGGTTGTAAGAGACTTGGGGTCTTAATTGTTTCCACCTTGTTTTGTTGGAAAACCAATTATTCTTCCACAAACCTTTCAACATCAGTTTTAAGGCCATCCCAAAAAAATTCCTTCTTGACCCTATGGTAAGTTTTCAAAAATATTGAGTGACCTCATACTAGAGAGGTTTGAAATTACAAGAGTACCTTTTGTTTGAGTTGGGATCTCTTACATAAATATAAGAGATATTTGTACCATAGTGAATGATTTTTCCATGTAAATGTATATGATGCACTGGAATCTTGTTGCAACCTTTGAATGAGATTACACATATTTTCTTCATTCTTCCATTCATCCCTCGCTTCTCTTATCAAATTAGGTTGGATGATCGAGATAGCACGGAGAAAGGCCTCAACATATTCATCTTTTCTTGAGAGTGCATATGCCACAACATTTTTCTTCCATTTTTTGTATATGATTTCAAAATTATAACCCAACATCTTGGTCACCCATTTTTGTTGTTATTCTGAAGATAATTTTTTTTCCAAGAAGTATTCAAGACTATCATGATCTGTTTTGACCTTGAAGTGCCCATCTATTAGGTAAGGGTTCCATTTCTTCAATGCATGTAGTATTTCCATCATTTCCATCTCATAAATTGGTTTTTCTAAGTCCTTTCCCTTGAGTGGTCGACTTTCAAAAGAAAGGGGTATTCCTTATTGCATTAGAACAACAACAATTCCATTTCTCAAGGCATCACATTCCACAATAAAGGTTTTTTTGAAGTTTTGTGTCATCAAGGAAATATCTTTGCACATCGCCTCTTTAAGTTTTTCAAAATCTTGAGTTTCCTATGGAGTCCATGAAAATGAATCCTTCTTAGTTAATGCCGTTAAAGGTGCTACTATTCTTCCATAGTTCTAAACAAACTTGTGGTAGTAACCTCTCAAACCCAAAAATCCTCTAAGATTATTCATTGTTTTGGGAATTGACCAATCCATCATGAACTTAATATTGTTAGGGTCTAACTTGACACCTTCATGAGATACAATATGAAAAAAATTGAATAAAAAATGATAGGTTTTATTGAAAATTGCAGGTTAATTTTAATGCACTTTATGCATTGGATCGATAAGAATGTGAAACACATAAAACTCCATAACTTGTTGTGGAATAATAATTATGACTTTTACTTGATGCTCATTAATGTTAAAGAGTTCATCCATTATAAAACATGCTGCAAATTAAGAGAAGATAACATAAAACAGGAAAGACAAGTAGACATAAGAACTTTGTTAACGGAGTTCACCAATATTTGGCTACGTCTCTGGGCCCGCTTCCAAGTGGAGGAACTCTTTCTTGCTCTTCAAATGCTCAAGTTCTCTTTACATTAGCTCTTTTTTGTTAAAAAAACATTCTTAAGATCTATTGTCCAAGACCACCTTGCTCAGACACATACATGCCTCAACAATCTCCTCTCAAAACATGGCTTAATGCCTCTCAAAACATGAAAAATAGACAATTTACAGAAGTTGCTCCTCCAAATCCCTACATCAAAAAGTTTTCCCTCAAGCTCAAAAAGTGTGGTTTATATAGTTTTTAGACCCAAAAAGAGAATCCCAACTTCCCCTGAAGATCTAGCCTCTTTTTGCGATCAAATGCCCCTTCAAATGGCCAAAAGCTACTGAAAAATAGATATTATGTGCTAAACTTTAGGCAAAAACCCACTTTTGATTAAAAATACATGGAGTAGCCCCTAAGGCTAGGTTCACACTCTGAATTAAGGTCACATGAGATTCATATGTTCATGCACCAGCCCAAAGGGTTGCGCACTGGCCCTAAAATTGCGCTAGCTCCTTGGATTGTGGTCATCTGGTGCTTCTTCATGGGACCACACCCTCAATTTGTGCCCAACAGACAGTTATAGCCCCGTGGTCTAAGGTGGGTAGGTGATAAATTTGTGACCCTTTGATTGGTGGTACGTGGATCCCTCCCGAACTGGTGGTTTCAAGAAATAACGCCTGCACCCCTATTGTATCATGGTCACATATGGTGATAAATCCATGGGCTAGGGATTTTCCCCAGCCCCCTCCTTTTCCACCGCATTGATATATGCACTTTATATATTAAATTGTTGATTATGTATAACAAGCACCAAAGTGGTGAGTTGGATTTTGGTCGTTTCCCAAAGTCTTCCCTCCTATCAACAAGTCACGGGTTCCATTCTCATGAGTTACCAATTTTTTTAACAAAGCCACCAACCAATGATGGGGTACCACATGGAATCCCATGCCTGGGCCACGTGGCACCTCCACATTAAATCAACCATATGCCACGTGTAAAGCATTTATTGGTCCACACTTGTATCACCTGCCCAGTCACATGTTGCCACCTGCCTCAACCATGTCAACATAATGAAGTAGCTTGGCGATGTCAAGTTGATGTCATGATAATGTCATCATTGACTTTTTGCCAGTTTGACCATTGACTTTTTCCCTGTTTAAGAATCTTATCAGAGTGTGATAACTCTCGCATACAAAGTCTATTTGAGAAAGTAAATATATGTCTGGAATCAGTGCGATGAGCCAGTCAAAATGGAATTGGTTTCATTCAATTCCAAGAAATTTCATTTTTTAGCATTTTCTGGACCTGGGGATTCTCTTGGATCATTTTGCCCCACTTGGAAGTATTTGGACCAACACAGGTCTTCTTTTACTCAGGTAAGAATTGAGGGTACTGCCTCCCCACTTGTCATGTATCATCCATCCTTTCTACTGGGACAATGATCACCTGACTAATCACAACAAACATAAAAACTGAGATAACATTGTTTATCAAAGTAATCATCTCATTTATTGCACAATAATCTACATTCTTTGTGGCGTTTAGCAGCCATACACCACTGAATAGTAGAAAACTAAACAAAAATACTGAGTATGTGAATGAAAATGAAAAAACATGCTTCCCCTTCTGAACATGAATAGTAAACAAAGCATGCAACTGAACCTCATGTTGTACTTCTTGTGACACTCCATGAATGTTCGAAACATAATGAACCATCTCATGTTTATCATCACTAAATTCCTATTTTTTTACATACATAAGTGTTAAACTTTTGCTGACATTTACCATTCTTTTTAACTTCCCTGTAGTTGAAAAATATCTTTCATTTTTCATGCGATGAGCACGAACAATGTACTCTTTCCCACATTTGTTGAAGCAATATTTATTTTCCTTCGTGTAGAATATGGATTTTCTATCATAAAGGTATGGGATTACTAGGACAATTCCACATATGTCCAGTGGCACTATATCAAGCTCTACTTCATCAACATAATTAAAAGTGATTTCAAACTTAATTTTACATTTCTTAGTTACCTACAAATTATTATCACCACATATCCATCCCGATGGATATGGTCGAGGAAGTGGCTTAGTTTCAAGTCCCAAATTATTTACAACCTCTTCACTGATCAGATTGTCTTGTGATCCACTATCTACAAGAGTATTGATTTTAACATTATTTTTTATGACCCTTATGTGGAAAAGTTCACCCCTTTTACACTCATAATTTACAACATTTGAATTAGAAGAGCTAGTACTTGCAACAAAAATTATACCTTGGATTCCCATTGCTACAATTTTTGTCTCATCACCGGAGTTTGATCCAAGATCCACTTGAACTATCGCAGTTGTGGTATTCTCTCTTCCTTGGTTGGCATACTTGTTTGGCATCAACTCAGGATGAAAGATCCAACAATGATCTTCATCATGGTCTACCTTCTTGCAATGTTTGCAAGTAGGTTTCTCCTTTCTTGTTGTGGATTTCTTCTTCTCTTTCGCTTTTCTTTTCCCTGAATCCTTTCTTTGCCAAGTATCTATAGAAAAACTATCACCAACATTCCCTTTACTTGATTCAATGTGAATGGATTGTACATATATTTCATCAAAGTTAGAAGGATTTAACATAAGAATAGTGTGCTTGAGATAATAATGTAAACTACCAATATATTTTAGGAGTGTCTCTTGTGTATATAAAGGAATACCCGAATTTAATGTTTTCTTACGAAATATTTGAGTATATTCTTGTACACTTTGATGCTTATATTTCTTTAAACTTTGTCAATTCATCATTTCTTATTTCATGTATGCTAATGGATAAAATTGTTTCTTCAAAGAAGTGATAAAATCATTCCAGGAAGAGAATGTTTTACCGTTTTTCTTGAGATCATATTTAGTTTTTCTTTCCCACCATATGAGAGTTGTGCCTCTCAATTTGAGACTTGCAAGTTGGATCTTTGTTTCATCATCAACAATCCTTTGTATCCTACAATAGACTTCTAGCTGTCTAAACCAATTATCTATCTTTTCTGCATCTAATTCACCATCATAAGTGGGTAAATTAAAATTTACATCTAAATTTAATAAAGTCATACCAAAAGAATGATGAGTTGTTTTAGGTTTCTTTTCCTTGGAGGAATGTACACTTTCTTCACTTGTAGATGAAAAGGATGAAGGAGAAGAAGGTTCTAAACGTCCACCACCTCCAACTCCTCCTTCTGCTCTTACTAAAGATTCACCTTCTTCAACCTTTGGATTTCTTCGTTGATATCTTTCATGGTAAAGTTCCTCTACCATGGCTTTCATCAATTGAAATTCCTCAAAGAAATTTTCCTCGGATGCAAAAGGACATAGTTTTATCAGTGAAGACATCTCTTGTTTATGAGGTCTCCTTTGAATCTCTGGATTAAGAGTCTCAATTTTTCCTTCTCCTCGCTTGAATTTTTCTCTAGTGACCATCCAATGCTTGCAATTCCTGTCAAACCTTGAAAACCAAATACTCTGATACCTTAAACTTGATCCAAAAATGATAGGTTTTACTAAAAATTGCAGGTTAAGTTTAGTGTACTTTATCTATCAAATCGATAAGAATGTGAAACACATAAAACTCCATAACTTGTTGCGGAATAACAATTATGACTTTTACTTGATGCTCATTAATGATTAAAGAGTTCATCCATTATAAACCATGTTGCAAATTAAGAGAAGATAACAACAAACAAGAAAGAGAAGTAGACACAAGAACTTTGATAATGGAGTTCACCAATCTTTGGCTACATCTCCAGGCCCACTTCCATGTGGAGGACTTCTTTATTGCTCTTCAAATGCTGAAGTTCTCTTTACATTGGCTCTTTGTTGTTACAAAACATGCTTTAGATCTATTGTGCAAGACCTCCTTGCTCAGATACATACATGAATCAGAAATCTCCTCTCAAAACATGGCTTAACGCTTCTCAAAACATGGTTTAATGCCTCTCAAAACATGAAAAATGGACAATTTACACAAGTTTCTCCTCCAAATCCCTGCATCAAAAATTTACCCCTCAAGATCAAAAATATTGGTTTATATATTTTTTAGACCCAACAAGAGAAGAGCAACTTTCCCTGAATATCTGGCCTTTTATGGGATCAAATCCCCCTTCAAATGGCCAAAAAATACATATTTTGGGCTAAACTTTAACCAAAAACCCACTTTTGATTAAAAATACACAGAGTAGCCCCCGAGGTTGGGCGTGCACTCCAAATTAAGGTCACATGAGATTTATATGGCCAAGAGCTAGCCCAAAGGGATGCACATTGGCCCTAAACTTGGGCTAGATCCCTAAATTGCGGTCATGTGATGCTTATGCATGGGACCGTGCCCTCAATTCGTGCCCAACACATGGTTATAGCCCCGTGGTCCAAGGTGGGTAGGTGATAACTTTGTGCCCCTTTGATTGGTGGTACGTGGCTCCCTCCTGCACTGGTGGTTTCAAGCAATAGTGTTTGCACCGTTGTTTTATCATGGTCACATATGGTGATAAAGTCGTGGGTTGGGGCTTAGCCCCAACCCCCTCCTTTTCTACCCCATTCATATATTCGCTTTATATATTAAGGTGTGGATTATGTATAACAAGCACCAAAGTGGCACATTAGCGTTTGGTCGTTTCCCAAAGTCCTCCATCCTATCAGTAAGTCATATGTTCCATTCTCACGAGTTACCAAATTTTTTAACAAAGACACCAACCAACAACGGGGTTCCACATGGCAACCCATGCTTGGGACACGTGGCAAATCCACATTAAATTAACCATATTCCATGTGTTAAGAATTTATTGGTCCACACCTATATCACTTTCCTAGTCACATGTCACCACCTAATCATAATAAAGTATCTTGGTGATGTCATGCTCACATCATGTTGACGTCATCATTGAATTTTTTCCAATTCGACCATTGGATTTTTTCCTATTTGAGAATCTGATCAAAGTGCAATAACTGTCTCATACAATGTCCATTTGAGAAAGTAAATATATGGTCAGAATCAGCATGACGATCTGGTCACAATGGAATTGGTTTCATTCAATTCCAAGAACTTTCATTTTTGAGCATTTTTTGGACCCGGGGAGCCTCTTGGATACAAAATTCTCTACTTCCTTCATCTCAAAGAAACATTTGGATGGTTTGGGATATAGTTTTTTCTCCTTTAGTAGTTGTAGCACTTTGTCAACATATTGAGCAACATCCTCCCAAGACTTTCTATAGATTAGTATATGATCAAAAAATACTAACATGAATTTTTGAAGCAAGGGATTGAAGATGGAATTCATCAACCCTTAGAATGTGGAAGGTGCATTCATAAGGCCAAAAGGCATGAAAAAAATTCATAATGGCCTTCATGAGTTCATAATGTTGTTTTTGGGATATTTGCTTCCTTCATTCTAATATGATGATACCCTAAATGGAGATCCAACTTTGTTAAGTAGATTGATCCATGTAGTTCATATAACAATTCATGAATGAAGGGAATGGGAAAATTATCTTTAATAGTGATCTTGTTGATCTCTCTATAATTTGGACACATACGCAATGAGCCCTCTTTCTTGAGTACCATTACCATCGCTGTAGAGAAAGAACTTTGGCTATGTCTAATAATTCCATCCTCTAACATTTCTTCACTCATACAGTCAATTTCACTCTTTTGGGCATAAGGGTATATGTAAGGCCTGATGCTAGGAGGAACACTCCTAGGAATTAAGTGAATAGAATGATCATGATTTTGACTGTGTGGAAGACCTTTGGGAATGTATTCAAATACTTTAGAATGCTTATCAATAATCACTTGGAGATCTAGTGGAATATATGTCTTAGATGTTTGAATATCTAGTGAGAATAGTTTTACAATTACACATTGATGTCCCTTTTCAAATAATTTTGTCATTCCATTCGAGCTTATCAACTTACTAGGTTTCCCTGTCATACCCCTTAACTCAATTTCCTTTCCTTCCATTGAAAACTTCATGAAAGGTTCTTGAAAATTAAAATCCATTGTTCCCAAGGATTGTAACCATTGGACTCGTAGTCAGACATCAACACCACCCATGGGAATTGAAATAATTGGACTACTCATTACTTATTCCCCCATAGTAAGATTGATCTTATGGCATTTTTGTGAGAAATTGATAGTTCCTCCATTTGTCATCATTACTTGAAACTCTAGTGCTGGAAATATAAAGCAATTGAGATATTTGGATAATTTATAGTGAATGAAATGAGTACTACCAAAATGAATTTCAACTATTACCTTTTTATTTTTGATATATCCTTCGATCTTGAGGGTTTGAGGAGTGATAATTCCAACCAATGCATTGCATGATATCTTGGGAGTCAACTCTTCAGAATAAATCTCTTATGCGTTTTCATCTTGAGATGGTTATTGTTCTTTTTCTTCTTCCTCTTCACAACCTATGTAGAATAATTTCTTGTCACGACACTTATGTCCCTTACTGTAGTTTTTGTCACAATCAAAGTATAAACCTTTTTATTTTGTTTCTTCCAATTGTTGAGGTATTTTATAATAAGGAACATTATTCTCTCGATAGATGTTAGGAGTGGTCCTTTTAGTAGCCATAGCCATATTTTTACTTTAAACATTTCTTGCCACCCTGAACGAATTCTCCAATGATTTGGGTTGCCAAAGGTGAACCTGATGTTGAATGTTATCCTTTAAAGTTCCTATGAATACATCAATCAGGTGTTCATATGGAATATATGATACCTTTATATTCAATCTTTGGAATTTCTCAATGTGCTCCACAACTGAACCCTTTTACTTGAGATTTATCAATTTCCTAAAGAAGGTATTGCTCCTTGTATCCTCATAGTGTGTTATCATTTATTCCGCGAAAATTGTCCAAGCAACAAGTGATTTGCGAGAACAAATCCATTGATACCACATATCCAAGAGAACATATGATGGAATGGGACATCCCAGACAACATATAGACAAATGTGTAACCCAATATAGATTAGTTCCACCATGGCAATGGGCACATCACTTTATTCATACATTATAAGGCATAATGAGGAATTGGTATACAAAATTGGAACTGCGTAGAGGAATTGCAAAGTGGGGAGATTTGCAAAAGAATTTTGTGATCACCTTTGCATTTGAACATGAGAATCTAGAAATACATGCATCATTGAAGTAGATAAAAGAGAAGATATTTGAAGAACCAGAAGTTGAAATTGTAACATGTTATCAAAATTAGAATAGGCATGAAGTCAGACAACTGTTACACTGTTACCATGTCACGGAACGTGACCCAACCGAAGAAAACCTATGGGATATTCAGATTATAGAAGTTGAAGGGGAAAGAGAAGTATAAGGTCCAAAATTAGAGTCAGAATAATTTGCTGAAACACTAAAGATAAATAAGGTAAATATTGGAATAGAAGAGAATCCAAATATTGCAAGTATTGGTGACTATTGGGATAACCAGGTAGTGGAAAAAACAACAAAGTTATTGTGCAAGGATAGTGACTTGTTTCCAATGACATTTTCATAAATGAAAGGGGTAGCAAGAGAAATTGAAGAAATTAAGATCCCATTGATACCATATGCTATACGAATAATTCAAATACCATATAGATTGAATCCAATATATATACATAAAGTGAATACATAGATTGATAAAATGTCAAAGGTTTGGATAATAGAACCAGTTGAAAAATCTGAGTGGATTATCCCTATGGTTGTTTAGGAGAAGAATAAAGGGGGAATAATGATCTTTGCAGACTTAAGGAATTTGAATGATGTTTTTGTTCATGATCACTTCCCTACTCCTTTTACAAACGAGGTATTGGAGAATGTAGGAGGACAAGAAGCATACTCATTTATTGATGTATTTTCAGGGTATCATTAGATTAGAATAGCACTAGAGGATCATCATAACTACATTTTCCATAGAATGGGGGACATATTAGTACGCAATTGTGCCCATTGAATTGAATAATTCCTCTGCTATATTTTCAAGGGTAGTGGTAGCTACATTTAAAGATTTTATACATATGTTTGTTTAGTTTTATCTTGATGATTAGAAAATATTTAGCTTATTGAAAGATCATGTTCAAATTTTGACACTAATGTTAGATAAGTGTAGATAGTTTTAAATCTCTTTGAACATTAAGAAATGAATATTCACCACACCATTTGGAATCTTACTAGGTCATGTGCTGTGTAAGCATGGTCTATTGGTTGATCCTGCCAAGGTTGTTGTTATTGTTGATTTACCACCACCTAAGTCAATGCGCAAATTGAGAGTTACAGTTGGTCATACATGATACTATACAAAATTATAAAGAGCTATGCACATATTATTGCACCCATGGAGAAGTATTTAAAGAAGGATATTAAGTTTCAATGGAATGACGAGTGCCAATAGATTGTGGAGATATTGAAGGAGAAAATGGTGACATCACCAATTCTGGTGTTTCCAGATTGGTCAAAGGAGTTCCATGTTCATGTGGATGCATCTTCAATTACACTTGGAGTAGTATTAACACAACCAGGAGAAGGTGACATAGATCACCCAATAGCATTTTCAAGTCATAACAGAATTATAATACAACATAAAAATAAGGTCTGGATATGGTGTATGCATTGCATAAGTTCAAACATTATTTGTTAGGACAACATTATTTGTTAGGCCAACATTTTAAGATGTTCAAAAAACACTCTGCTCTTAAATACCTGGTCAACGAGCCAATATTGGGGGTAGAATATGTATATGATTGTTTTTATTCCAAGAGTTTGATTTTGAAGTAGTTGTGAAACATGGAATATTGAATGCAGGGCCTAATCATCTTTCTAGGATAACCAATGTAGACGAACCAAGAAACTTGGAGGACAATTTTCTTGATGCATAATTGTTTTCAATGCAGATTGTCAATGAGTATTTTTATGATATCATTGAATTTTTTAGTATATAATTTTCTCCAAAGGAATATATCACTGCACAAAAGACAAATTTGGTGGTTAGAGTTGTAGATTACCAACTTATTGTAGGACATTTGTATAAACTAGGAGAACACAATAATTTAAGGAGATGTGGCATGGAGCATGAACGTCCTATCATTTTAGCAGAAGCACATGAAGGGATAACATGAGGACATTATGTAGGTAAATCCACTACGTAGAAGATACTACGTACATGATTATGGTGGCCAATAGTTTCTAAGGATGAAAAGGAGTATTCTGAGGCTTGTGATGTCTGTCAGAGGGTAGGGAAGCTATCCAGGAGGGATGAGATACCATTAAAGACTCAAGTAAATATTAAAGTGTTTCAAAAATGAGAAATTGACTTTCTAGGTACAATTAATCCACCGAATAGAATATCAGGAGAAAGGTATATCATTACAATGACAAAATATTTCACCAGATGGGTTGAAGCAATAGCATTAAAATATTGCAGCGCACTTCCTATTTGAACATGTGATTACAAGATTTGAATGGCCTAGGATTTTAATGAGTGATTAGGGAACTCATTTTATCAATAGTACCATCTAGGTAATTCCTGAAGAATTTGAGATACACCATGAGAAGAGCACACCATACTATCCTCAAGCTAATGGAATAGTGGAATCATTTAATAAGATTTTGGAGAATGACTTAACTAATATTTTCAATGTGAATAGGGATGATTGGGATTTGAATATACTAGCAATATTATTGGATTATAGAACTAACTGTAGGAAACTCATAGGACATACTGTAACAACCTCCTCTTTACGACAACAACCCTGATAACAGGTGCAATTTTTTTAATTTTTTTTTAGTGTGTGTGCGCACGTGTAAAAAGGAAACAGACACACTTGACTCTACGTCACCACCTGACGACTAACAAGATGCAACCACGATGATCACAACAAGAAGACATAAGGCATACAACAAATAAATGCAAGCATTAAATGACATACGATGTTATGTACAATACGAACACAGATGGAAGAATCCATAGTAGTAGTTTTTACTATTTCTGCACAGGAAAGCAGGGCTTTTAATCTTAGTTCTTTGCTCCAGAGAGAGAGAATGTCAGATAGGCTCATGGCCGACTGCTCAGGAAAAAAATAGTAATCTCTATCAGTAATGAACAGCAAACGACGATAAATAAATAGGACTGACTACCCATCCATCCTACCCTGCAGTGGTTAGGACCTCCAAGACACATAAGCAACGCTCAAGCCCGGGTTCCCATTGATTTTAACCATTTAAGGTCTCAGGGTTGGTGATTGTTCTGAGGAACATGGAGGTGTCTACGTCCCACCCCACACAAGCAGACCAAGCAATAAAATATATATACAAGAGGCAACAATATTTAAGGGTCAACCACGTCCTCTACCCTACGCAAGACAATTAAGGGTAAATTCAATTAATAGCAATTCCAATTTAAAAGCAATCCCTTGCTGAGACAGGTTCAATTGATTGTACATTTCCATTTACTAATCCATAATGACCTATTGCACTTAGTTCAAGATGTTATAATTTCATGCCAACAATCCATCAGTCTTAACAATATTAACCTGAATGACATCCATATTACATTTTAATACAGTAACTCTGCAATTAATAACAAACGCCTTACATCTTATGTGCTATCCATAACAAATAAACTACAATATCATTGCCATAAGATGACCACGTTCACATTCACTTTTAACAGGAATATTAGCATTTCAAGTCATTACGCTATATTTCATCATAATCCATTCATGTTAAATTTCCCTTGCAACACAATTTCTTCATTACCTTACTTCTTGTATGTTGCCAACACTACAATACTATAGCCTAATAATCTTTCATTTTATATTACAATAATAAGGCAACAAAGTAATCATAACGTTATATTGATATTCATCAGCATTAACCTTTACATTTTTATTTTGTATCACCACATTCCAACTACCATTTACCATAACAATTTATATATTACAGTAACCTTACCATATTAACAACATCATTACATTTTCTATCACCGTAACCTTGTAATTAAAATAACATTAATTTACATTCCCTGTTGGCTATACTTAACATTACATTGGCTTTATATTGCCATAACACTGCCCTAAAACAAATCAACACTACATTTGTATTGAAATAAATTGCAACAGAAAATCAACACATGCATTCCTGTATCTAACACTAACCTTACCCTGCCTTATGCTGCGATAACATTAACCTAAAACCGAGTTAACATTTCATCTTGTGTGTCGTCAAGATGATAAATTTCACTACCCTTACCATAATACTCTAACATCATCATGTTCTATTTTAAAATGACTACCAATAAAATAATAATCTCGGTACTTCTAGTGTGTTACCTATCCAATATATTATAACAACTTACAATAGGACAACACAACATTTCAATTTATACTATTTGACCTTGAAATAAATAAAACTAAATCTTCATTCCCTACTAGCTATCACCATCCATGCAATTGCTTTATATGCAGCTTCATTTGCCAGAACATGAATTGCCAGAACAGTAAGACGAATTGCCAGAACACATAAAACGAATGGCCAGAACAACAAAAAGAATTGCTAGAACAGTAAAACAAATTGCCAGTACAACGAATTGCCAGAACAGTAAAACGAATTGCCAGAACACATAAAACGAATGGCCAGAACAGTAAAACGAATTGCCAGAACAGTAAAACAAATTGCCAGAATAGTAAAACGAATTCTTAGAGCAATTTTACAAAGAAAATATGCCAATACACTCATAGCCATATTTAAAAACGCCCCCAGTAATATATAAACGCCCACAGTCATATATAAATGCTCGCATTAAAACAAATGCCCACAATCATATATAAAAATGCCCACCATCATTTTTAAACGCCTACAACAAATGCAAAATTCCCACAGCAAGATATAAACGCCCCCATCATTACAAATTCCCATAGACATATATAAAAATGTCCACCATCATTTTTAAATGCCTACAACAAATGCAAGATTCCCACAACAAGATATAAACGCCCCCATCATTACAAACGTCCATAAACATATATAAAAACGCCCACCATCATTTTTAAATGCCTACACCAAATGCAAAATGCCCACAGCAAGATATAAACGCCCCCATCATTACAAACGCCCATAGACATATATAAAAACACCGACCATCATTTTTAAACGCCTACAGCAAATGCAAAATGCTCTCAACAAGATATAAATGCCCCCATCATTACAAACGCCCATAGACATATATAAAAACGCCCACCATCATTTGTAAACGCCTACAACAAATGCAAAATGCCCACAATAAGATATAAAAACGCCCTCTGAAATATTTAAACGCCCATGGCAATATGATTCTGCCCAGATTAAAACAAAACATCCATGGCAATATAAAAACACAGACAACAAACGCAAGGCACAGCGAGAGATCGCACAGATCCAAGGAAGATCGACAATGTCGAGATCATAAAATTATTTTATCTAATATTGACATGCAACAGCAGAGTAAGAAGTAATATTTTTATAACAGTCCCACAATTACAATCACTGAAGATCAAGGCAAGAAACCAATTAATCCAACAAGAACCCAAGCCATTTGAAGTTAAGTATTTTTCATGACACAATGCCAATACAAAAATGCTGATAACAATGAGAGAGGGCTAAGGTCCTAATACCTTCTATCATGCAAATGAAAAACATACCGTTGCCTTAACTCTCGCCTTGAATGATGACCCCGCGTCTCGTGCTGCTCCTGCTCCGCGCCACTCCCGCTCACCGACGGTAGAGACTACACCAGTAACCTCCCAGCCAATCGCTAGGGGTACTCTACTTCCCCCTTAGCCCACTGAGCCGTAAAGGGGCCACACACAATCCAGATGGTCTGTCTAGCTTCATAGCTCACCTCGCAAAGCCGAGCTACCACTCCTATCCAACCTGGAAAATTCCAACTCTCCACAAGTAATCAATCAAGTCACAATTCCGGCGGCGTAACGTTATGCTAACAGCCGATCCCCTTTCTTCCTTCTCTTCCCTTTCTTTTATAGAGTTTTAGACCTTCAAACTTTCCCTAAATCCCTTTTTAATTTAAGTTTTAATAAAATCCTCTAAAATTTCTCCATCGTACAAGTGTCATTCATCCCCCACTTTCCTCCAAAATTTATTTTCTTTAATTTATTTAAATGACTCATTTCCCTCACCCACCTAGAAATGCTCCTATATTTCCTCCTAGGTGTTCCTAGATCCCCTTACATGTTTTAAATACTTTCTCTAAAAGACGTTGCTAATTTAGTTCATTTTTAGAAGGTTCTTAATTGCAGATTCCTTACTATGTTGACCTCGCTTTTTTCCTCCAATTCCCTTCTTTCCTTTTTTATGTTTCCTCCAATTCTTAGTTTCCTAATTTTTATTTTTCCCTTCTTTCCCCTTTTAAATAAAGCCAAAATGGCAGTTGCGCGTTTTCCTCTTTTCCTTTTATTATTAATTTAAAATCTTTTTACACTTTCACAATTTCAATAATTTATTTCTTCCTTACAATTTAAAACCACGGATTTTAATAAATTTAATACTCTCTTCATTTTACCTCAAAAATTTATGAAGACTAATTACTTAAGTGGTTTTTTTGTTT
>SNQJ01S0046689.1:0-48865 GCA_010110895.2 Picea sitchensis | reverse complement strand
ATGCGCCGAAGCAGGATGTTACATACACCCCCTCTTGGTCTAAACTTTGTCCCGAAGTTTCTCAGTATAAATGTCGAAATAAAAGTATCACAGTATCATAAGTCTATCTGTCAAACAAAAATGGAAACTACTGGCGCATATCATATGCGCCCTCCCAGGTCGCCGAGTGCGGACTGTAACTGTCCCACTGGGCCTTGACCTAATCTATCATTAAATGTCGTAACTGTCGAACATGATGATCTAAGATGCGGACCGGCTCAGCCGTGAGAACTCCCTCATCTGATACCTGCAAGGAATTCATGTCAATCACATGTGTAGGATCACTAATATAGTGTCTTAAAAACAGATACATGAAAAACATCGTGCATATGCCTCAAGGAATCAGGCAAGGCCCGTCGATAGGCCATGGGCCCCTTTCTGTCCACAATCTTGAAAGGTCCCACAAAACTAGGAGAGAGTTTAGCTCCCTTTCCAAACTTGATCGAACTCTTATGTGGTTTAACCCGCAAGAATACTCGATCGCCGACCTCGTAGCTACGGTCGACTCGGTGTGCATCGGCATAACTCTTCTATCGATCCTACGCTTCTTTAATCATTTGTCTTATGGTTTGCACTTGATCTTCCATTTCTTGGATCGCTTTTGGTCCCACCAGAACCCTATCCTCAAGCCAATCCCAACTCAAGGGCGTCCGACACGGTCGTCCATAAAGAAACTTGAAAGGCGTCATCTTAATGGTGCTCTGGTAACTGTTGATATAAGCGAACTCTACTAGAGGCAAGAATTCCTCCCAACGCTTTTGTTGGTCCATCACGTACATGCGCAACGTGTCTTCCAAGGTTTGGTTCGTTCGTTCGGTTTGTCCGTCAATCTCTGGGTGATATGCAGTACTAAAATTAAGTTGGGTTCCCAAGGCCTCTTGGAAACTCATCCAAAATCGTCTAGTAAACACCGATCCTCGATCGGATATAATATTATTAGACACGCCATGCAGCCTCAGAATCTCACTGATGAAAACTCTCTCTATGTCAGGTGCCTGATACGTCGTACGCACAGGAATAAAGTGAGCACTCTTCGTCAAAGTGTCTACTACTACAAAAATCGAGTCGTGTCTCCTTGCCGTTAGTGGCAATCCAAAAATAAAATCCATTGAAATGACTTCCCATTTTGATTCCGGAATGGCATGTGGTTGAACTAATCTTGTCAGGTGTCTATGTTCAGCCTTTACCTTTTGACACTCTAGACATCTAGCCACAAAGTTGATTATGTCGGCCTTCATTCCCTTCTAAAAGAATAAGGGTTTAAGGTCTACCCTCATCTTCGTGACTCCTAGGTGAGCCATGTAAACTGCTCTATGAGCCTCGCTCAGGATCAACATCCTTAACTCGTCGTTAGGCGGTACGTAAATCCGAGTTTTAGACCTTAATAACCCATCACTATCAAAAGAAAATCCCTCATATCATGGTACCATTATTGTGTTTTGTCCGATACCATGGTACCTCTTTGTACCAGTCATCGTCACGCTGTAAAGTGAGAATCTTCTCATGTAGATTCATCTGAAGAGGCAACACCGAAAGGACGTGTGGCCTCTGACTCAAAGCATCCGCCACTCGGTTCACTATTCCCTTTATGTAAGTAATCTTCAAGTCATACTCACTAAGCAATTTCGACCAACGTTGTTGTCACACGTTCAGGTTGCTTTGCGTAAAAATGTGTTGTAGTCCACAATGATCAGTTTTTTGTTCAAATTTCCATCACACAAGGTAGTGTCTCCAAACCTTCAAGGCATATATGATGACTAATAACTCCAAATTGTGCGTCGCGTAGTTCTCATCATGCCTTCTCAGTTTCCTCAAAATGTAAGCAATTACTCGTTCATCTTTCATCAAGACTCCACTTAATCCTTCCTTGGATGCGTCAGTGCATACCAAGAATTCTGGATCCATGTCAGGGACTTTTAGTATCGGTGTTGTTGTCAACAACTCTTTAAGCCTCCGAAATGCTTCCGCGCATTTCTCGGTCCAAACAAACTTCTGGTTTTTCTTTTGCAATTCCGTGATCGGATTTGCTATCTTCGAAAATCCCTCGATAAACCATCGATAGTATCCTACTAAGCCCATAAAACTACGCACCTCTATGACATTCATTGACGCAGGCCATTCCATAATAGCCTCGACCTTGGCTGGATCCACGGCGATACCTTCGCTGGAGATGACATGCCCTAAGTAGTGAATCCTCGATTGATAAAAAGAGCATTTGGACAGTTTCCCATACAATTTGTGCTTTCGCAGACACTGTAGTACCAAGCACAAGTGCTCGTCATACTCCTCTGTCATCCGAGAGTAGATCAAAATATCGTCAATGAATACTTGGACGAACTTGTCCAAGTACTCGCGGAACACCCCATTCATCAAACTCATAAATACCCCTGGGGTGTTTGTCAGTCCAAACGGTAAAACAATAAACTCGTAATGTCCAAATCTCATCTTAAAGGTGGTCTTAGGGATGTCATCCTCCCTGATCCGCAACTGGTGGCACCCCGATCGCAAATCAATCTTGGAGAACACCGTCGCACCCTTCATTTGATCGAACAAATCATCAATTCTTGGTAAGGGATATTGATTCTTGATGGTAGCCTTGTTCAGTTGACGGTAGTCAATGCAAATCCTCCACGATCCGTCCTTCTTCCAAATGAAAATAACAGGTGCACCCCACGGTGACACACTAGGACATATCAATCCCAGGTCCAGCAACTCCTTCAGTTGCATTTTCAACTCTTGCAACTCTGGGGTTAACATCCGATAAGGCGTTCTTACTATCGGTTCGGTCCTCGGTTTTAGGTCTATGGTAAACTCCAATTCCCTTTCCAGGGGCATCCCCGGTAACTCCTCTGGAAATACATCCGCAAACTCCTTCACCACCGGAAGGTGTTCTAGACCTTCCGCCACTCCCTTTTCGTTTAGTGCAAGGATCGCATAAAGATTGCACCCCTTGTATATACTCTTCGATAACTATAAGGAAGAGACGAACCTCAGGGAAACTCCCTGGTTCCATCCTACAATCACACGTCTCTGTCCCTCGTCATCGACCAAGCTCAATCATTTTGTCTTACAGTTGAGTATCACCTCATGCGATTCCAACCAATCCATACCAATTACGACATCGTAAGATCCTAGGATCGTAACCTACAAGTTGGTCCTTGTGACAAACTCTCCTAGGTTAAGGGCACAGCCCGTAACGTTTCCTCCCACCTTCTATTTAGCTCCTGAAGCCATCTCTACGAAGCTAAACTCAACCTGATCGACTGCCTTTACCTTAATCCTTTTTAGTGCTATACCAAAAATGAAACTCTCGGTAGCACCGGGATCAATCAAAATACTAAGGGTCTAGTCAGCGACAGTACCTGTCGTCTTGAGCACATTCGACTGGTGCTCTGCCTGGCAGTTATTCACCGCTGCATGAATCCGATGGGCCTTGCCCATATCTCCCATTGTAGTGGGTCCAGCTGATCCGGACGCTCTGGTCCTCTCCACAGGGTATTCGCGCTGGTAGTGTGTCTCCCCACACATCCAACACCCCTTCTTTGGACCAGTAGTCCTGGTACCTAAAGTAGAAGACGACGACCCACCGGCCTGGAACCCTGGTCTGTTCTGTTGAACAGGCCTAAACTATTGCTGCTGTGGGTGACGCCGCTGCTAATGTGCTGGTCCCCGATAAGGGTTCCGTTGCTGAGGCAGTGGTCATTGGGGTGTAGTGAAAGTGGATCCCCTCTGGAAGCCACGATATCCCTGCGTAAGTCTCGTTGGTGTCTGGTGCTACTGTGTTCCAGATGAAACCTGCATGGCTGGTCTCGCTGGAGTCCTGGTCTGACCCCCACTGATAAGATCCTCCTCTATTATGAGGACCCTCTGGATGACATCATGCAAAGTTTGAGGCATCAAAATCCTAACCTTTGCACATAGACTGTCGTTAAGGCCGAACATGAACTGGTTGACCTTAAGTTTCTCTGTGTTAAGATGCAGATCATACTAGAGCAATTCCATAAAACGTGCCTGGTACTCGGGCACCGTACGACCTCCCTGTCATAAGGCATTGAACTCATTGAGCTGATGCTCAATGAATTCCTCTGAAAGGTTCCTCTCTCGGAACCACTCCTCGAACAGTTCCCATGACACGTCTTCGATGGCCATGTTTAGTTGTGGTAGGAGCGTCTTCCACCATATAAGAGCACTCTCCTTTAGTTGAATGACCACCATGCGGACCTTCATGTTGGAGGTATAATCGCGAAATGCGAAGCACATCGCCATATTCTCCAACCATGCCTCGACGGCTGCGCCGTCCGCAGCACCAAAGAACTCGAGAAATTTGACCTTCTCGAGTTCACGGTGAATGCTACCAGTAATGGCCGGTGCGCATGGCAGAACCTCAGCAGGTGTCGACGCCGTGGCCTCATCTCTATCCAAGCAGCTGATCAGTGCCTCGGACATGCGCTGAAAAAATCTCATCATCCCGACCACGTCTCCAACTACTATCTTCTCCTGTCCTAGAACCTGCTCCCCTCCCTGGGGATTAGACCCCTCAAGCGTGGATGCTACTGGAGGCATCACGGCTCCTCCCCTAGCACCCCATCGTCTGCCTCCGCGGTGTCCTCTATCCATGATTACCTGCAAGCACACAGTCAACTCGATCTGCAACAGTATAATTAAATAATGTCAACGAAAGTCGTAGCGATCCCAAGTCACGGGTCAAACCGGCTCTGATACCATATGTAACAGCCTCCTCGTTACGACAATAACTCTGATAAAAGTTGCAATTTTTTTTTTATTTTTTTTTCTTAGGGTGTGTGCGCGCGTGTAAAAAGGAAACAGGCAGACACACTTGACTCTACGTCGCCACCCGACGACTAACAAGACGCAACCATGATTATCAAAACAAGAAGACATAAGGTGCACAACAAGTAACTGCGAGCATTAAACGACATACGGTGTTATGTACAATATGAACACAGATGGAAGAATCCATAGTAGTAGTTTTTACTATTTTTGCACAGGAAACCAGGGATTTTAATCTTAGTTCTCTGCTCCGGAGAGAGAGAATGTCAGATAGGTTCTTGGCCGACTGCTCAAGCAGAAACTAGTAATATCTGTCAGTAATGAACAACAAACGACGATAAATAAATAGGACTGACTACCCATCCATCCTACCCTACAGTGGTTAGGACCTCCAAGACACATAAGCAATGCTCAAGCCCGGGTTCCCATCAATTTTAACCATTTAAGGTCTCGGGGCTGGTGACTGTTCTGAGAAACATGGAGGTGTCTACGTCCCACCCACACAAGCAGACCAAGCAATAAAATATATATACAAGAGGCAACAATATTTAAGGGTCAACCATGTCCTCTACCCTGCGCAAGCCAATTAAGGGTAAATTCAATTAATAACAATTCCAATTTAAAAGAAATCCCTTGCTGAGGCAGTTTCAATTGATTGTACATTTCCATTTACTAGTCCATAATTACCTATTGCACTTAGTTCAAGATGTTATAATTCCATGCCAACAATCCATCAGTCTTAACAATATTAACCTGAATGACATCCATATTACATTTTAATACAGTAACTCTGCAATTAATAACAAGCGCCTTACATCTTATGTGCTATCCATAACAAATAAACTACAATATCATTGCCATAAGATGACCACGTTCACATTCACTTTTAACAGGAATATTAGCATTTCAAGTCATTACGCTATATTTCATCATAATCCATTCATGCTAAATTTCCCTTGCAACACAATTTCTTCATTACCTTACTTCTTGTATGTTTCCAACACTACAATAATATAGCCTAATAATCTTTCATTTTATATTACAATAATAAGGCAATAAAGTAATCACAACATTATATTGATATTCATTAGCATTAACCTTTACATTTTTATTTTGTATCACCACATTCCAACTACCATTTACCATAACAATTTCTATATTACAGTAACCTTACCATATTAACAACATCATTACATTTTCTATCATCGTAACCTTGCAATTAAAATAACATTAATTTACATTCCCTGTTGGCTATACTTAACATTACATTGGCTGTATATTGCCATAACACTGCCCTAAAAAAAACCAACATTACATTTGTATTGAAATAAATTGCAACAGAAAATCAACAGATGCATTCATGTATCTAACACTAACCTTACCCTGCCTTATGATACGATAACATTAACCTAAAACTAAGTTAACATTTCATCTTGTGTGTCATCAAGATGATAAAATTTCACTACCCTTACCATAATACTATAACATCATCATGTTCTATTTTAAAATGACTACCAATAAAATAATAATCTCGGTACTTCTAGTGTGTTACCTATGCAATATATTATAACAACTTACAATAAGACAACACAACATTTCAATTTATACTATTTGACCCTGAAATAAATAACACTAAATATTCATTCCCTACTAGCTATCAACATCCATGCAATTGATTTATATGCAGCTTCATTTGCCAGAACACGAATTGCCAGAGTAGTAAGACGAATTGCCAGAACACATAAAACGAATTGCCCGAACAGTAAAACGAATTTCTAGAACACATAAAACGAATGGCCAGAACAGCAAAGCGAATTGCCAGAACAGTAAAACAAATTGCCAGTATAACGAATTGCCAGAACAGTAAAACGAATTTCCAAAACACATAAAACGAATGGCCAGAACAGTAAAACGAATTGCCAGAACAGTAAAACAAATTGCCAGAACAGTAAAACGAATTCTTAGAGCAATTTTACAAAAGAAATATGCCAATACACTCATAGCCGTATTTGAAAATGCCCCCAGTCAGATATAAACACCCACAATCATATATAAATTCCCTCATTAAAACAAATGCCCACAGTCATATATAAAAACGCCCACCATCATTTTTAAACGCCTACAACAAATGCAAAATTCCCACAACAAGATATAAACGCCCCCATCATTACAAACATCCATAGACATATATAAAAACGCCCACCATCATTTTTAAACACCTACAACAAATGCAAGATGCCCACAACAAGATATAAACACCCCCATCATTACAAACGCCCATAGACATATATAAAAATGCCCACCATCATTTTTAAACACCTACAGCAAATGCAAAATGCCCACAACAAGATATAAATGCCCCCATCATTACAAACTCCCATAGACATATATAAAAATGCCCACCACCATTTTTAAACGCCTACAACAAATGCAAAATGCTCACAACAAGATATAAACGCCCCCATCATTACAAACGCCCATAGACATATATAAAAATGCCCACCATCATTTGTAAACGCCTACAACAAATGAAAAATGCCTATAGTAAGATATAAAAACGCCCTCTGAAATATTTAAATGCCCATGGCAATATGAGTATGCCCAGATTAAAACAAAACGTCCATGGCAATGTAAAAACACAGACAACAAACGCAAGGCACAGTAGGAGATCGCACAGATCCAAGGAAGATCGACAATGTCGGGATCATAAAATTCTTTTATCTAATATCGACATGCAACAACAGAGTAAGAAGTCATATTTTTATAACTGTCCAACAATTACAATCGCCGAAGAGCAAGGCAAGAAACCAATTAATCCAACAAGAACCCAAGCCGTTTGATGTTAAGTATTTTTCATCACACAATGTCAATAGAAAAATGCTGATAACAATGAGAGAGGGATAAGGTCCTAATACCTTCTATCATGCAAATAAAAAACATACCGTTGCCTTATCTCCCGCCTCGAATGATGACCCCGCGTTCCGTGCCCCTCCTGCTCCGCGTCGCTCCCGCTCGCCGACCGTAGAGACTACACCGGTACCTCCCAGCCAATCACTAGGGGTACTCTGCTTCCCCCATAGCCCCCCGAGCCGCAAAGGGGCCACACACAATCTAGATGGTCCATCTAGCTTCCCAGCTCGCCTCGCAAGGCCGAGCTACCACTCCTATCCAACCTAGAAAATCCCAACTCTCCACAAGTAATTAGCCAAGTCACAGTTCCGGCAGCGTAACGTTATGCTAACAGTCGATCCCCTTTCTTCCTTCTCTTCCCTTTCTTTTATAGAGTTTTAGACCTTCAAACTTTCCCTAAATCCCTTTTTAATTTAAGTTTTAATAAAATCCTCTAAAATTTCTCCATCATACAAGTGTCATTCATCCCCCACTTTCCTTCAAAATTTATTTTCTTTAATTAATTTAAATGACTCATTTCCCTCACCCACCTAGAAATGCTTCTATATTTCCTCCTAGGTGTTCCTAGATCCCCTTAGATGTTTTAAATACTTTCCCTAAAAGATGTTGCTTATTTAGTTCATTTTTAGAAGGTTCTTAATTGCAGATTCCTTACTATGTTGACCTTTCTTTTTACCATAAGTTCCCTTCTTTCCTTTATTATGTTTCCTCCAATTCTTAGTTTCCTAATTTTTATTTTTCCCTTCTTTCCCCTTTTAAATAAAGCGAAAATGGCAGTTGCGCGTTTTCCTCTATTCCTTTTATTATTAATCTAAAATCTTTTTACACTTTAACAATTTCAATAATTTATTTCTTCCTTACAATTTAAAACCACGGATTTTAATTAATTTAATACTCTCTTCATTTTACCCCAAAAATTTATGAAGACTAAAACTATTACTTAAGTGGTTTTTTTGTTTAAATTTTTTATTTTTATTTTTTTTTATAGTGTTTGTTCCTAAGGTTAGACAAAATTTTACCTGGAGAAGTTTTAGACTTAGGACTTAGATTCTGAACTAGGTGACATTTAATTAGGGAAGTATCTTAAGAATTTCTTAATGTGTTAAATGTATTAGGGCCATCTAGTTTTGTTCCTTCATCAACATCAACATGACGTGCCCTTCAGGACGCACCACATGCTCCAAGGGTGCCACCCGCCTCGTTCATTTATTTTGTGCGACGTGCCCTTCAGGATGCACCACGTGCTCCAAGGGTGCCACTCGCTTCTTATGTTTCTTTTATGCGACGTGCCCTTCAAGATACACCACATGCTCCAAGGGTGTCACTCGCTTCTTGTGTTTCTTTTGCGCGACGTGCCCTGGATGCACCACGTGCTCCAAGGGTGCCACTCGCCAACTTGATTGATTGGTAGACATCAATAACCCCTGGAGTTAACACTCCGCCAGGTGAACTTGTGGGAGACTAAGGGCTTTAAGGAATAAGGCCCCCGCCTTATTGTGTGCCCTTTAGAATCATCGTGAGCGACTGTCGCAGTCTTCCCTCATGGCATTGTGGATGCTCTCGAACTAGGTAATCGTTAACCTACAGTTTGAGCCACGATGAGAGTGCTAGTAGGTTGTGGCAGGGTTGTTGTCCACACCTCTCCCTCAACCTCTCTGGAAATCGTGTGTGGCCCCTTTACTCCATATGTGAGTCTGGTCGGCAAGATCGGCAAGCTATCGTCAGCCCGCAACATCAATAATCGTGTCAAAACCTATCCTCATCAATCATTAAATCAATGAAATATCATAGTAAATAAATCAACCCAAATAGCACACTCCCTGACTCAATCCGGAGTCCAAGGGGTTCCATCGATGCCTCTGCATCCTCAAGGTCCAAAACCCTGCACACTCCATAAAACTTAGTCAATAGCACATGTCTATGTCAAAGTAGTAAAACATCATGTCATCTATCATAACACATCATAATCAAGGATAAATGTTTTAATATCATAAAAGTCCAGATCACTTGCAAGAAAGTGTCCTCAAAGAATAAGTTTTCTCAGTGTGCCGGAGCGGGATGTTACACATACACCTTTCATATTGGTGTATGGTTAGAAAGTAGTAGTCCCTTTGGAGTATTTGATACCTAGTCTATGCATTGCATCCATTACAAACATGATAAAAAGAGGTACAACCCAAGAAAGGTTGGTTGAATGCATTTTATTAGAAGAATAAAGGATTATGATTGGTTTCCATTAGGAAAGTACATAAAGAAAAAGATAAATCTTGGCATGATAGAAACATAAAACAGAAGAAATTTAAGGAAGGATATATGGTTCTCTTCTATGATAGTAAATACTCACAACACCCAGGGAAATTTAGGATGCATTAGCTAGAACCATATAAGATAAAGTCTATCAAAGATGGAGGCATTGTGCAGCTCCAAGATTAAACATGAAAAGAAATGCAAGGATTGGTGAATGGTAGTTGACTGAAACTATATAGGGATAGTCGAACCAACAACCCTTAATAGTTGCATCGTAGGAAAATAAATTGTACATAGTCTATATAGCAGAAATAGAAAAATAAAGAAGAAAGAGAAAAGAAAATTGGACAAACAAAAACAAAAAAATATGAAGTAGATGGACAAGTGTTTTGCATGTTGTAAGATGATGTAGCACAAAGAAGATGGTAATTGAGATGAAAGAAAAGGAATACATTGTGCGCTAGAGAAATGTGATTACATAAAAAAATATGTGCATTGATACATAGAGTAGCTGAAAAAAGGAAAAAGGAGGTGGTAGGAAAAGTACAACATGATAGAGAATTTATGGCACAACATATAAAATTGGAAAACGTGAACAGGAAGAATCACTGTGACTTGGTGAAAATGGGAGCTAAGAGGAGAAAACTCAGAATGAGAAGGTTATTTCAAGACGATTCAAAGAATATTTAGAGCATCCCTATAACATCCCCGGCCACCCAGGTCAGGCCATGCTATGACAGGTATGCTCTGAAATAATAGGGATATAGCGTCCTTTTTTGAACATTAAGAAATCCATATTCAACACACCATTTGGAATTTTACTAGGGCATGTGTTGTGTAAGCATGGTTTGTTGGTAGATCCTGCCAAGGTTGTTGTTATTGTTAATTTACCACCACCTATGTCAATGCGCAAATTGAGAGTTACAGTTGGTCATACATGATACTATACAAAATTATAAAGAGCTATGCACATATTACTGTGCACATGGAGAAGTATTTAAAGAATGATATTAAGTTTCAATGGAATGTTGAGTGCCAATAGATTGTGGACATATTGAAGGAGAAAATGGTGACATCACAAATTATGCTGTTTCCAGATTGGTCAAAGGAGTTCCATGTTCATGTGGATGCATCATCAATAACACTTGGAGAAATATTAACAAAACCAGGAGAAGGTGACATAGATCACCCAATAGCATTTGCAAGTCATAATAGAATTACAATACAACATAAAAGGAAGGTTTGGATATGGTGTATGCATTGCATAAGCTCAAATAGTATTTGTTAGGAGCACATTTTAAGATGTTCACAAATCACTCTGCTCTTAAATACCAGGTAAATGAGCCAATATTGGGGGTAGAATATGTAGATGATTGTTGTTATTCCAAGAGTTTTATTTTGAATAAATTGTAAAACATGGAAGATTGAATGCAGGGCCTGATCATCTTTATAGGATAACGAATGCAGAGGAACCAAGCAACTTGGAGGACAATTTTCTTGATGTAGAACTGTTTTCAATGCATATTTTCGATGAGTATTTTTATGATATCATTGAAATTTTGAGTATAGGATTTTCTCCAAAGGAATATATCACTGCACAAAAGAGAAATTTTGTGGTTAGAGTTGTAGATTACCAACTTGTTGTAGGACATTTGTATAAACTAGGAGAACATAATATTTTAAGGAGATGTGGCATGGAGCATGAACGTCCTATCATTTTAGCAAAATCACATGAAGGGATAACATGAGGACATTATGTAGGTAAAGCCACTATGTAGAAGATATTATGTGCAGGATTATGGTGGTCAATAGTTTCTAAGGATGAAAAGGAGTACTGTGAGGCTTTTGATGTCTATCAAAGGGTAGGGGAGCCATCCAAGAGGAATGAGATACCATTAAAGCCTCAAATAACTATTAAAGTGTTCCAAAAATGAGAAATTGACTTTGTAGGTACAATTAATCAACCAACTAGAATATTAGGAGAAAGGTATATCATTACAACGCCAAAATATTTCACCAGATGGGTTGAAGTAGTAGCAGTAAAACATTGCACCGCACTTCCTATTTGAACATGTAATTAAAAGATTTGGATGCCCTATGATTTTGATGAGTGATCAAGAAACTCATTTTATCAATAGTAACATCTAGGTAATTCCTGAAGAATTTGAGATACACCATGAGAAGAGCACACCATACTATCCTCAAGATAATGGAATAGTGGAAGCATTTAATACTATTTTGGAGAATGACTTAAATAAGATTTTCAATGTGAATAGGGATGATTGGTATTTGAGGATACTAGCAATATTATTGGATTATAGAACTAAATGCAAGAAACTCAAAGGACATACACCTTTCATATTGGTGTATGGTTACAAAGTAGTAGTCCCTTTGGAGTATTTGATACCTAGTATGTGCATTGCATCCATTACAAACATGATAGAAAGAGGTGCAACCCAAGAATGGTTGGCTCAACTCATGGAATTAGAATAAGAAAGGATTATGATTGATTTCCATTAGGAAATTACATAAAGAAAAAGATAAATCTTGGAATTATAGATACAGAAAGAAGAATAAATTTAAGGAAGGATATATGGTTCTCCTCTATGATAGTAAATACTTACAACACCCAGGGAAATTCAGGATGGATTAGCTAGAACCATATGAGATAGAGTCTATCAAAAATGGAGTCCTTGTGCAACTCCAAGATTAAACAGGAAAATAAGTGCAAGGATTGGTGAATGGTAGTTGCTTGAAACTGTATAGGGATAGTTGAACCAACAACCCTTAATAGTTGCATCATAGGAAAATAAATTGCACATAATGTATATAGTAGAAATAGAAAAATAAAGAAAGAAAGAGAAAAGAAAATTGGAAAAAGAAAAAGAAAAAAATATGAAGTAGATGGACAAGTGGTTTGCATGTTGTAAGATGATATAGCACGGTGAACATGGTAATTGAAATGAAAGAACATGAATACACTATGCGCTAGAGAAATGGGACTAGACAAAAAAATATGTGTGTCAATTCAGAGAGTAGTTGAAGAAAGGAAAAAAGGAGGTGGTAGGAAAAGTACAACAAGACAAAGAATTTATGGCACGACGTATAAAAGTGGAAAATGTGAACATGAAGAATCACTGTGACTTGGTGAAAATGGGAGATAAAAGGCAAAAATTCAGAATGAGAAAGTTATTTCGAGGCGATTCAAACAATATTCAGAGAATCCCTGTAATATCCCCAACCACCCAGGTCGGGCCATGCTATAACAGGGATGCTCTGAAATAACTGGGATATAACATCCATGTTTTAACATTAAGAAATGCATATTCAACACACAATTTGGAAGTTTACTAGGGCATGTGTTGTGTAAGCATGGTCTATTGGTTGATCTTGCTAAGGTTGTTGTTATTGTTAATTTACCACCACCTAAGTCAATGCTCAAATTGAGAGTTACAGTTGGTCATACATGATACTATACAAATTTATAAAGAGCTATGAAAATATTACTGCCCCCATGGTGAAGTATTTAAAGAAGGATATTAATTTTCAATGGAATGATGAGTGCCAATAGATTGTGGACATATTGAAGGATAAAATGGTGACATCACCAATTCTAGTGTTTCCAGATTGGTCAAAGGAGTTCCATGTTCATGTCGATGGATCTTCCATAACACTTGGAGCAATATTAACACAACTAGGAGAAGGTGACATAAATCACCCAATAGCAATTGCAAGTCATAATAGAATTATAATACAATAGAAAAAGAAGGTTTGTATATGGTGTATGCATTGCATAAGTTCAAACATTATTTGTTAGGCCAACATTTTAAGATGTTCACAAATCACTCTGCTCTTAACTACCTAATCAACGAGCCAATATTGGGGGTAGAATATGTAGATGATTATTGTTATTCCAAGAGTTTGATTTTGAAGTAGTTGTGAAACTTGGATGATTGAATGCAGGTCCTGATCATCTTTCCAGGATAACTAATGCAGAGGAGACAAGCAACTTGGAGGACAATTTTCTTGATGTAGAACTATTTTTAGTGCAGATTGTCAATGAGTATTTTTATGATATCATTGAATTTTTGAGTATAGGATTTTCTCCAAAGGAATATATCACTGCACAAAGGACAAATTTGGTGGTTAGAGTTGTAGATTACCAACTTATTGTAGCAAATTTGCATAAACTAAGAGAACATAATATTTTAAGGAGATGTGGCATGGAGCATGAACGTCCTATCATTTTAGCAGAATCACATGAATGGATAACATGAGGACATTATGTAGGTAAAGCCACTGCGTAGAAGATACTACACGCAGGATTATGGTGGCCAATAGTTTCTAAGGATGAAAAGGAGTATTGTGAGGCTTGTGATGTCTGTTAGAGGGTAGGGAAGCCATCCAGGAGGGATGAGATACAATTAAAGCCTCAAGTAACTATTAAAGTATTTCAAAAATGATAAATTGAGTTTGTAGGTACAATTAATCCACCAACTAGAATATTAGGAGAAAGGTATATCATTACAACGATAAAATATTTCACCAGATGGGTTGAAGCAGTAGCAGTAAAATATTGCAGTGCACTTCCTATTTGAACATGTAATTACAAGATTTGGATTCCCTAATATTTTGATTCGTTATCAGGGAACACATTTTATCAGTAGTACCATCTAGGTAATTCTTGAAGAATTTGAGATACACCATGAGAAGAGCAGACCATGCTATCCTCACGCTAATGGAATAATGGAAGAATTTAATAGGATTCTGGAGAATGACTTAACTAAGATTTTCAATGAGAATAGGGATGATTGGGATTTTAAGATACTAGCAATATTATGGAATTATAGAACTAAATGCAAGAAACTCATAGGACATACACCTTTCATATTGGTGTATGGTTAGAAAGTAGTAGTCCCTTTGGAGTATTTGATACCTAGTCTGTGCATTGCATCCTTTAAAAACATGATAGAAAGAGGTTCAACCCAAGAAAGGTTGGCTCAACTCATGGCATTCGAAGAATAAAGGATTATGACTCATTTCCATTAGGAAAGTACATAAAGAAAAAGATAAATCTTGGCTTGATAGATACATAAAGAATAATAAATTTAAGGAATGATATCTAGTTCTTCTCTATGATAGTAAATACTTACAACACCCAAGGAAATTCAAGATGCATTAGCTAGAGCCATATGAGATAAAGTCTATCAAAGATGGAGGCCTTGTGCAACTCTAAGATTAAACAGGAAAATAAATGGAAGAATCGGTGAATGGTAGTTGACTGAAACTGTATAGGGATAGTCGAACCAACAACCCTTAATAGTTGCATCATAGGAAAATAAATTTCACATAATGTATATAGTAGAAATAGAAAAATAAAGAAAGAAAGAGAAAATAAAATTGGAAAAACAAAAACAAAAAAATATGAAGTAGATGGACAAGTGTTTTGCATGTTGTAAGATGATGTATCACGACAAAGATGGTAATTGAAATGAAAGAACATGAATAAACTATGCACCAGAGAAATGTGACCAGACAAAAAATTATGTGCGTTGATACAGAGGGTAGCTGAAAAAAGGAAAAAGGAGTTGTAGGAAAAGTACAGTACGACAGAGAATTTATGGAAGGACATATAAAAGTGGAAAACGTGAATAGGAAGAATCATTGTGACTTGGTGAAAATGGGATCTAAAAGGCAAAAACTCAGAATGAGAAGGTTATTTCATGGTGACTCAGAGAATATTTAGAGAAACCCTGTAAAATCCCCGCCCACCCAGGTCAAGCCATGCTATAACAGGGATGCTCTGAAATAACAGGGATTTAGCATCCCTGTTTTAACATTAAGAAATGCATATTCAACACACCATTTGGAATTTTACCAGGGCATGTGTTGTGTAAGCATGGTTTGTTGGTTGATCCTGCCAAGGTTGTTGTTATTATTATTTTACCACCACCTAAGCCAATGCGCAAATTGAGATTTAGATTTGGTCATACATGATCTATACAAATTTATAAAGAGCTATGAAAATATTATTGCACCCATGGTGAAGTATTTAAAGAAGGATATTAAGTTTCAATGGAATGATGAGTGCCAATAGATTGTGTAAATATTGAAGGAGAAAATGGTGACATCACCAATTCTGGTGTTTCCATATTGGTGAAAGGAGTTCCATGTTCATGTGGACGCATCTTCCATAACACTTGGAGAAGTATTAACACAACCAAGAGAAGGTGGCATAGATCACCCAATAGGATTTGCAAGTCATAATAGAATTATAATGCAACAGAAAAACAAGGTTTGGATATGATGTATGCATTGCATAAGTTCAAACATTATTTATTAGGACAACATTTTAAGATGTTCACAAATCACTCTGCTCTTAAATGCATGGTCAACGAGCCAATATTAGGGGTAGAATATGTATATGATTGTTGTTATTCCAAGAGTTTGATTTTGAAGTAGTGGTGAAACATGGAATATTGAATGCAGGGCCTGATCATCTTTCCATGATAACCAATGCAGAGGAACCAAGCAACTTGGAGGACAATTTTGTTGATGCAAAACTATTTTCAGTGCAAATTATCGATCAATATTTTTATGATATCATTGAATTTTTTAGTATAGGACTTTCTCCAAAGGAATATCTCACTGCACAAAAGATAAATTTGGTGTTTAGAGTTGTATATTACCGACTTATTGTAGGACATTTGTATAAACAAGGAGAACATAATATTTTAAGGAGATGTGGCATGGAGCATGAACATCCTATCATTTTAGCAGAAGCGCATGAAGGGATAACATGAGGACATTATGTAGGTAAATCCATTGCATAGAAGATACTATGCACAGGATTATGGTGGCCAATAGTTTCTAAGGATGAAAAGGAGTATTGTGAGGCTTGTGATGTCTGACAGAGGGTAGGGAAGCCATCCAGGAGGGATGAGATACCATTAAAGCCTCAGGTAACTATTAAAGTGTTTCAAAAATGATAAATTGACTTTGTAGGTACAATTAATCCACCAACTAGAATATCAAGAGAAAGGTATATCATTACAATGAGAAAATATTTCACCAAATGGGTTGAAGCAGTAGCAGTAAAATATTGCAGCGCACTTCCTATTTGATCATGGAATTACAATATTTGGATGTCGTAGGATTTTGATGAGTGATCACAGAACTCATTTTATCAATAGTACCATCTAGGTAATTCCTAAAAAATTTGAGATACACCATGAGAAGAGAACACCATATTATCTTCAAGCTAATGGAATAGTGGAAGCATTTAATAAGATTTTGGAGAATGACTTAACTAATATTTTCAATGTGAATAGGGATGATTGGGATTTTAAGATACTGGCAATATGATGGGATTATAGAACTAAATGCAAGAAAATCATAGGACATACACCTTTCATATTGGTGTATGGTTAGAAATTAGTAGTGCCTTTATAGTATCTTATACCTATTCTATGCATTGCAGTCATTACAAACATGATAGAAAGAGGTGTAACCTAAGAAAGTTTGTCTCAACTCATGGAGTTATAAGAATAAAGAATTATGATTGGTTTCCATTACGAAAGTACATAAACAAAAAGACAAATCTTGGCATGATAGATACATAAAGAAGAATAAATTGAAGGAAGGATATCTGGTTCTCCTCTATGATAGTAAATACTTACAACACCCAGGGAAATTCAGGATGCATTAGCTAGAGCCATATGAGATAAATTCTATCAAAGATGGAGGCCTTGTGCAGCTCCAAGATTAAACAGGAAAATAAATGCAAGGATAGGTGAATGGTAGTTGATTGAAACTGTATAGGGATAGTTGAACCACCTACCCTTAATAGTTGCATCATAGGAAAATAAATTGCACATAATGTATATAGTAGAAATAGAAAAATAAAGAAAGAAAGAGAAAACAAAAACAAAAAAATATGAAGTAGATGGACAAGTGTTTTTCATGTTGTAATATGATGTATCATGGAGAAGATGGTAATTGAAATGAAAGGACATGAATACACTGTGCGCCAGAGAAATGTGACTAGACAAAAAAATATGTGCATCGATACAGAGAGTAGCTAAAAAAAGGAAAAAGGAGGTGGTAGGAAAAGCACAACACGAGAGATAATTTATGGCATGACGTATAAAAGTGGAAAATGTGAACAGGAAGAAGTATTGTGACTTGGTGAAAGTGAGAGCTAAAAAGAGAAAACTAATAATGATAAGGTTATTTCGAGGCGATTCAGATAATATTCATAGAATCCCTGTAACATCGTCAGCCACCCCCTCTGAAATAACAATAAATTCTATACATACAACATATACACGCTAAACTCATAAATATAAAACATGTACAAATACACAACATACAATTGAATACATAAATGGTACTTATCTTTTTATGAAAGACCACCAACTACATGCAGACCTTCCATGAACTGCCCTGCCTTAGACCACGCTTCTCATCACTCTTAACAATGAGTCACCCCCGAGATGGCACTAATCTCCACCCATGTAAAGAGATTCCTAGGATAGGTTGAGACGAATGGAAGTTGCATAATCAACATGAAGGATTCTATCCCAGGAGGCAACTCACACTAACATCCTACAACTTCTCATTCCCCACATGCGTGTCCCACCCTAGGAAATCTGCCCCTTCTCTGCTCAAAATTCCTTCGACTACCCTAGTTCCCTTCCAGGGCTTCAACAATAGGACATACAGGAATTCTCAAGGCACTATAGCTGTCATTGAGCTCCCTCTGGGAAAATCACTTCCCCAACAAACTTTCTCACCCAGAGAGAGTTGCTTACAGACTTGACAACTTACTTCTTCAGTCCACTCCTAGGTCAATCAATTAAGGGTGATGGAAACATCAAATCTCGAGTATAGAAAATATGATGGCAGCAAGACACACTCAGTCAAGGAATTGCGTTGGAAACAACAAAATTTCGTTAAGGCATAGTACTAGCACAAGAGAAGTACAAGTGCATTGTTCTTCACAGGAAAAGTACGAGATAGCTCCAAAATGTTGCAAGTTCGAGAGGTACATGAATTTTTCAGAGGCCAACGATGGAGGGGATGGATCCGTTTTTTTGTGCATGAGTGAATGTGGAAAAATATGCAAAACAGTCTATTCTTCCCCACCTATATTTTCATGTGCCATGATTGATACGTGGCTCTCTTGGATCTGATTTCTCTCCACTTGGGATTCATTTTCTCTTCCATGATACTTACTATAAAACAATTATCCTCACCTTAGTCTTTAGGAAATAATAATATTATATTATCTTGGGGTTAAGTCATCAAGCTTAGCCTTTTTTCCTTAGTCTCTTAGTCCCTTCCCTTTCCCTACCTAGTGGAACTTAGTCTCCCATTCTATTTTATCATGGTCGTTCTACACACAACAATGTATTATATTAATGATATGAGTGTTTACATATTAAAAAATAGGCTCACTCGCCTTTAGGATATAAGCTCACTGGGCTTTAGGATATACGCTCATTAGCCTTTATCATCTATGATCTCTAGCCTAAACATCACTTAAGACTTCTTGTTTATAATCACCTGGCTCACCATCTTACAAAACATGTTTACAATTATGTAGGGGCTCGGCCTTGGGGTATTATAATCTGCTCCCCTTATGTATGCACTTTCCTTAATGCATCTTACTTATATATTACATCAATATTTTTCATAAATCTTCAAAAATATGTGGTTATTCTGCCCGCATGGAATCTTCATGCTCCCAAGTTGCATCCTCCAGATCATACTAGGTCCATTGGACCTTTACAATATCTATTGCTCAATTACAGAGCTGCTTGATATTTTGGTCTAGTATGCACACTGAATGCACTTGAAAAGCACCTTCTTTCTCCACCTGACTCATATTCCAATCAATAACATGATTAGCATTGGGTATATAATTTTTGATAAATGATACATGGAATACATTATGAATAGTCATAGCTGCAGGTAAAGAAAACATATAAGCTACAATCCCAATCCTCTCTAGGATTTCAAATGACTCACAATATTGATTTTCCAACTTTAAATAGTTTCCCAACTTCAGGGAACTTCTTTTGGCCCTCACTTTCAAGTATACATGATCACCCACGCAAAATTCCCTCTAAATTCTTCCCTTATCAACATAACTTTTCTTCCTGTCTTGAGCAGTCTTTAAATTCTTCCTTATTTTTTACATCTTCTCATTTCCCTAAGAAACTCTGGCCCAACTACTTCTCTATCTGTTGGGTTGTCTAAGATTACTGGTGTGTTTCACTTTCTACGATAAAGTGCCTCAAATCCCTTCAGAGATGTCTGGTACCCATTGTTGTCAGCAAACTCTAGCAATTGTATATAGTGTTCCCAATTTGATGGCATATCCATCACATACATCCTCAACATATCCACAATCACTTGGTTCACCCTATTTTTTTTCCCATCATATTCTGGATGATAAGGTGTGCTAAAATTCAAATTTGTTCCAAATCCTTTAAACAATCCTTTATAAAACTTTGAGGTAAACTTTGGATCTCTCTCAGACACAATTTTCTTGGGAATACCATGCAATCAAGCTAATTCCTTCATATAAATATAAAAAACATTGGTTTCCTTGTGAGTAAGCTTCACTGGATTGAAATGGGAAGCTTTGGTAATCTTTTCCACCGCCACCATGATCGAATAATGTTGCTTGCTTGTTCTGGGAAGTTTGGTGATGAAGTCCATTTTCACCACTTCCCATTTCCACTTAGGGATAGGCAATGGATGCAACAACCCAACTAGGTGTCTATGCTCATCCTTGACTTTTTGACACTTCAAACAATTGACAATGTACTCATCAATTTATTTCATCATGCGTAGCCAATAATATTGGCTCTTGACTGTTGCAATTGTTTTCTAATATCCTCAGTGTCCAACATAGGGTACATTATTCATATGTTTCAAAATTAGGATTCTCAATTCTTGGGAATGGGGTGCATAAATTATGTTTTTGTACATGATAATTTCATCAATCCCTAACTTGTAATCTTCAACCTTCTACTGCAAATTTCCTTGCTATAATTTTGTTACTAATTCCTTGTATTGGAAATCTAATTTTGCAACTTCCAAGACTATATCATTCAAATCAAATTGATAAATGTTTATGGTTGTAGCATGCAACTCATGCACTCTCCTGATGAGTGCATTAACCACCTTGTTCTCTTTCCCCTTGATATGATTTATATCAAAGTCACACTCATTGAGAAATTCCAACCATCTACTCTTCCTGGCATTTAAAGTCGGTTGATCAAATAAATATTTCAGACCATCATGGTCTATTCTCAGCTCAAACCTTTTTACCATGAGGTAGTGTCTCCACTTATTCAAGGCATGCACTATGAATTCCAATTCCAAATCATGAGTGGCATAATGCCTTTCATGCTCCTTCAACTTTCTTGATTCATAACATATTACATACCCCTTCGGACTAAGGAATCCACCAAGTCCTTCTTTGCATGCATCTGTGCATACCATGAAATCTTTATTCGGATTGACAATCCTTATAATTGGAGCACTATTTAACAACTCTTCAAATTCGAGAAGCTCTTTTCACACTTTGTTGTCCATTGAAACTTTACCCCCTTCCTTTGAAAGGAAATGATAAGGTGAGAAATCCTTGAAAACCCTACAATGAATATTTTGTAGTAGCCAGTTAGACCCATGAAGGATATTAATTGTGTCACATTATTAGGTGTTTTTCACCCTATAATAGATTCAATATTTTTAGGGTCCATTGCTATCCCTTCTTCAGATATGATATGCCCCAAATATTGAATTTGGTTTTGATAAAATGAGAACTTCCTCAATTTGGAATACAACTGGTGGTCTCTTAACATGTGTAAAACCATCTTCAAGTGATGCTCATGTTCCTCTTCCGACTTGGAATATAGAAGGTTGTCATCCAAAAATACAATGATAAACTTGTCCAGGTACTCTCTAAAAACACAATTCATTAAACACATAAAATAGATGGTGCATTTGATAACCCAAATGTCACCACTCTGAATTCACAATGACCACACCTTTTTCTGAAGGAAGTCTTTCTGATATTTTCATCTTTAATTCTCACTTGATGCTAACCATATCTCAGATCAATATTTCAAAATATTTTTTCATTCTTCAATTGATCAAAGAGATCATTGATCCTTGACAAAGGATACTTGTTCTTTACAATTACGTTGTTCAATTATTTGAAGTCAATGCACAATATCAATGTCTCATATTTCTTCTTCACAAATAAAGTTGGGGCACCCCAAGCTGACCCCTTCTTCATAATTTCTTCAAGTTGTATTTGCAGTTCCTTCAACTATGGAGTACTCATACTGTAGGGAGTCTTGGATACTAGAGTTTTTCCAGGCATTAAGTTTATAGAGAAATTGATATCTCTCTTTGGGGGTAATCGTTGTATATCCTTGAACATATCCTCAAAATATTTTAGGACTAAATGATGCTAATGATTTGGCACCTTATCCTTAGGTGATTCCTCCATTATGAGCTGCAAATATTTGTAATCCCTTCCTGTAACACTTATTCAATTACATTGTTGAGATATCTTGGACAATACCTACCCTAGGAATTTCTTGGAATGTTCTTGAGTTCCCTTCCTCATTCAGGAAAGTAAATTACTTTTTATGACAGTCTAAGACATCATGGTATTGGTCCAACCAATCCATACCAATTAGACATTCATATGAACCCAAGGGAAGGATGTTCAAATATTCCTTGGTACTTAGCCCATTCATGTCCACTGGACATGACTTAACCAGATCAACAAATTTTATCTTGGATCATGTAGCTAGTTGCACCAGCCAAGATTTCCCATGCTCTATTTTTGGAAATTGCAATATTTCCACTAACTTAGGATTTATATAGCTATGACTGGTTCCTAAATCTATTAAAATAGTAAAGGTATGCTTATTGATCATACCTTCTACTTCAACCATGTGTGATTGAGATTATGCTTGGTTGTTGTCCAAGGATGCATATATCCTTGGAACACTTATTCCCATGCCCTCCAATGTTTTATATTTTTGTACATCATGGAAAACTCTTACTTTATTTTTTTTGTAAGAACATTCTCTATACAAATGGTCTCCTTTACAACCCCAACATTGAATGTGTGTCTTCCTTGTATTTTTTCCACCTGTCTCAGTCATTTTGGGCACTCTAGGGGTTTGTTCTCCCTGAGAACTATTTCTAAAGAATGGTGGATTCTTCCCTTTCTTACTTTGTTCCATCTTGAAATTTTTCTTGTCTTCACAATCTCTTTGGAAAGTAGGATTTCCCTTATGCGGATCATATAAGCACTTCTCTCTTATTATGGTTTCCTCCAAATTTTTAGGATCATCATATTGAATTTAATCACTGATGAAAGATGGAAGCCCACTCAAATATATATGGATCTTAATTGTCTCATCTTTGATGAAGGAGACATACTTCAATAGTTCTAAAAATATCCTTTCATACTCATCAATGGTCATGCTTCCTAGTTTGATTTCAAAGAACTTTTTCATCTTTTTGTAAAAATACCTCTTTGTTAAGTATTTCTTCTTAAAATGCTTATTGAATTCCTTCCATGTACCATTATTCTCTTTTATGTGTTTCACTTGCACAAGTTGGTCCCACCACATGGATGCCTTTCCTTTAACTTGGTAGATAAAATTCTTCATTATGCATGAGAAGAATAATTATGCAATTGGAAGTACTTCCTCATGCCTAAAAACCATGTCTCAACATATTCATCCTTCTTGTGTTCACCATAAAAAGTAGGAGGTTTGATATTATTCATTTCTCCGCTTAGTTCATCCATCCCAAACATCTTATGATTCTTCCTAACAGGAGATGGACTTCATTTGTTGTGTTCTCTCCTATTGGAATGTCCTTGGGAGTGATGGTGATATCTGCTACCACTCCTTGATCTTATTTTCTCACCAGGGGACTTGTGGCTTCCTGATATGCTGGAGCCATTCTCATTATCCAATTTATTTTGAATTTTATCTAGGCGCTACATTAACTTCATATTGAAGTATTCATGCTACTCTTTATCTTTCATAAGCCTCTCATTATCAGTCTTGTGACTTTGGACATCTTTCTACAAATTTCTAATGATCTCCACCATATTCATGTTTTCATCTTTTCCTTATCCATGTTCATTGGATTTTGTTCCTTCCATACCAAAATGGAAATCCATTCCTCCGATCTCATGTTACTAGTTGTAATCCCCCTGTGTATCCTCCATCTCTATGCACTCTGTGTTGATTCTGATCTAATCAAGTTGTTGTTAATTCTACAAAATGTGCAACCAACAGAACCTTGCTAGGCTAACTGATTCAACAATTTTATAAAAACATGAAACATTTTGGTTCAATAACCTATCAAACTTATTTCCTTTGATTTTATGATTATTTATCTGACTAGTCCCCTTTTCGTGGTGAAAAAAAATGTTATGTTGTCCCAAAACTTTCCAATGACTCCTTTCTTGCTCAATTATGAATCTTCAGTAGAACGTTATGGACAATTACAAATTGTCCTTTCTCTGATGTAATATTTGTAAAATTGTTCTCCTTTCGCATATCCAAATTGAGTCTTGGACCCTTGATGGATCCTATCATACGATTCACAGGCCATATTAATTTTTTAGGTGTAGGTTTGAACAAATCAAAACCCCATGGGATCCCTTTCTAAGCCCCTTTTCTACCTCCAAAAAATCATTTCCATGCCTTAGCCCCTTTATTTTCAGCCAAAAACCCATCTAACCTTGGGCTATAATGAGGCGTTAAATGATAGGATATTAACTAGAGATTCGGGACTTCAGAGCTCTGGAACTTCAGGCTTCAGAGGTGTTCCTTTCACCTGACCTCATTTCCTCTAAACGTTGAAGTGGTGAACTGGCAGACTGTCTCTCTCGAGATTCACACTTTGGATGCTCTTACAACTTCATACTTTAATTTCTCTGAATACCAAACCCCCTAACTTTATAGGATCACTTAGTATGGTGCACTCGGGGGGATACGTGTTAGTAATATGGAGATGACACGTGGCCCAATCAATTATTGATGCATATCAGAACCCCATTGGAACAAATGACCTATCAAACACACAAAATAGATGGGCACGTGTCATGCGTATGATGGTCCTCATAACCCTAGGTGACATAAACATGCCACATCACTTCTGTAATATGTGACTTCAGAATTTCAGGCTTTGACGAACTTTTCACCTGCACACCTCTAGTCTCCCAAATGTCGAATTTCTGAAAGCTCAAAGAACACATTAATTGATGATCCTCATTCTCTATTTATATCTATGGTCAATAGGAGCTCCAGGACTCTGTCACTCTATGATTTCTAACTACAACATCTAGTGATTCCTTCAAAGGTTGACCTAGTGAAGTACTGAACAAGTGGTCCTTCTGCATTTTGGAACTTTGGTGCTTCAGAGAACTTCACAGCAAAACTTAGTAATTCTCCTAAATTTTGAACTAGTGAACTGCTCCACGTCACTCCTTGTGATGTCATCACGTTGTGTCACTCCAGCACTCCAGAGCTTCAAGATTCAGAGGATTTTTCATTACAAAAAAACATTTCTTCTAAACATTGAACTGTCGAATAATGACTTCCTTGAGCTTTGGTACTTCAAAGCTTTCCTCAACCATAGTCCCCATTTCTTCCAAATTCCAAACTTGCGAACTGTGCTACTCCAGAGTTTTGGGACTCCAATGCTTCGAGACTTCTGGCTTCAGAAGTATTTACCTTATAACACTTCAAAATACCCAAACGTAGAATCGACGAATAAGGCGATATCCTTAGCTCGGATGTAAAAACATTAATGTAGTGACACATGGCCCCACCGATGGGTGACACATGTCAGGTCCCAATTGGTACGAAGGGACTCTCAAAGGTACAATTCTAACCAACACTTTGCATTACTAAGGGAGGTTCACGTCACCCCTGGTTACAGCATCATGCCATGGCATACCCTGTGCTTCGACAATATGTAAATTCAGGATTCGGTGGATTTCTTGGCTCATCACAACACTTCTTACGAACTCTCAACTTTTGAATAGTCACTTCTCAGAACTTCGAGACTCCAAGGCTCTAGAACATTGGATATTTTCTTAACATTACCTCTAAGTTCTCCCAAACTCTGAATCATCGAACTGTCGAACTTTGCATGGTTGATATGTGGACACATGTCCCTATTGATCAAACAGTCTAGATGAGTTCCAGACTTCGAGACTTTGGTAGGAAGTACATTCTATCTACAATTCAGCCAACATCCCCAAACTTCGAACCGCCGAACTGCTCGATGAAAATCCATGGTTCTCCTCCTCTTGGATGATCTATGGCTGAAAATCACTCTAGGACTTCAAAACTTCAGGCTTCGACTACTTTTGCTCAAAAAAACATAAAATTTACCAAATTCATGAAGTCCAAAGGACTTGGAGGTTATCTTTCATGCACCTTTTCCATATTTGACGGTTGGGAAGGGTCTTCCTCCCCCCTGCATATCCCATGGTCCCAATTTAGTTTTGTGTCCGATAACCACAATGATTGTGGATTCCTTGTCTTCCACACCTCATGATATTTCAAATACCTCCCAAGTGTTTTGTCAATGCCCTTCTGGCACTCTGTAACTTCAATTTACTCATACACGACACATATAGGTTCAATTTTCAAACCATGGGCTCTGATACCAATTTGTAACATCTGCAGCCAGCCAGGTTGGTCCATGCTACCTCATAGAAAAAATCATTGCTAAGTTCTGATACATATTTGGTAGTACACCCCAGCCTTAGGCCACTGGGATATACCACTCAGAGACTCATATGGAACATCATACAAATAAAAATTAATAGACAATTACATTCTTCTAATACATAGATAAATTCGAAAATAAAAGTAAAGTCTATACATACAACATATATAGGATAAACTCATAAAAATAAAACATGTACAAATACACCACATGAAATTGAACACATAAATGGTACTTATCTTTTTATGGAAGACCACCAACTGCGTGCATAACTTCCATGAACCTCTTATCCTTAGACCACACTACTCATCACTCTTAGCAGTGGGTCACCCTCGATCTAGGACTAAACTCCACCCGGGTAAAGGGATTCCTAGGCTAGGTTAAGATGACTTGATGCTGCACAGTCAACATCAAGGATTCCATCACAGGAGCCAACTCACACTAACAACCTGTAGCCTCTCATTCCCCACATCACTTTCCCACCCTAGGAAATGTGCCCCTTGTCTTCTCAAGAGTCCTTCGGATGCCCCACTTCCATTCTAGGGCCTCAACAATAGGCCAAAAAAGAATTCTCAGAGAACTATATCTTCCATTGAGCTCATGCTCGGAAAACCATTTACCCAATAACCTCTCTCACCTACAGAGTGTTTCTTACAGGCCTCACAACCTGCTTCTTTAGTCCACTCCTAAGTCAATCGAGTAAGGGTGATGGAAACAACAAATCTTGGGTATAGAACAGATGATGGTAGCAAGCCATGCTCAGTCAAGGAACTACATTGGAAGCAACAGTAGTCTGTTAAGGCATGGTATGGGCTCAGGCGAAGTACACGTGTCTTGTGCTTCACAGGAAAAGCATGAGATAACTCCAAAAATGTTGTAGGTTCCAAAAGTGAATGAATGTTGCAGAGGTCAACGATTGAGGGGATGGATTTGTGCATTCATGCATGAGTGAATGGGGAAAAATATGCAAAACATACTATTTTGCCCCACCCATATTTGCATGCTCCATGATTGAAACATGGCTCTCTTGGAGCTACTTTCTCTCCACTTGGGATTCATTCCCTCTTACATGATACTTAGGATAAAACAAATATCATCATCTTAGTCTTTAGGAAATAATAATATAATATTCTCTTGGGGTTAAGCGCTCAAGCTTAGCTCTTTTCCATAGTATTTTATCCTCTTCCCTTTCCCTACCTAATGGATCTTATTCCCTCATTCTCTTTTATCATGGTCGGTCTACATGCAACAATGTATTATATTAATGATATTATTGTTTACATATAGAAAAATAGCCTCACTGGAAGTTAGCATCTAGGCTCTCTGACCTAAACATCACATAAGCCTCCTAGCTTATAATCACTTGGCTCACTAGCCTACAAAACATGTTTACAATTCAGCAGGGGCTCGACCATGGTTTATTACAATCCCAATCCATATTTAATATAATGGTGCCATCAAAGTTTGAATATCCGAGCCAAACTAAAAGAAAAACATGTAGCACCATGAGGTCACCATAGGATACAATGACCGATGTGGTAAGCATTCATCCTAAGGGACTAATGGACATGGATTCCATTCCTTCACCATTCATCGAGCCGATTATTCCCACACTTGTAGAAGAACAATAGTTTTCAGTAATAGAAGATATGTAGGTCGATATGCGGGGACAAACATAAAACTCTATCATAGAGTAAAATCCCATGCAACAACTTGGATTAGGACTACCACAACATATGTATCGGGACGATGATGAATGAACAGAGTCATATGAGCCTAGAGGATAGGCCGAAGAAGTGCAACACCATGTTGCAGAGCCAACACAACATTCAGAGGAAGTGCAGGTGGAATATATTACAAGTCAACAAGATTTAGACACATAAGAAGATGAGGAAGAGAACTAGGAAGAAGTGGTAGGACCGTCAGAAGGATATAAGAGGACTAGGGAAAAACATGTTTCCATAAGAACACCAACCAAGTAGAAAGAGTTAACACTATCACTGTCAAAGATATGAGATGGAGTCAAAATAGTTGGTGATATGTTAGGGACCATTAACAAACTAAAGTATTATGATCATTATGTGAAAGACACATAAACATTTTGTGATTTTTCATCGTAATTATACATGGATATAAAAGGAGAGGGTCCTTTAAGGGATCCCATTTTGGAACCAAATTAGTGTATTTTAGGTATTTATAACACAAGGATCATTAGCCTCCTAAAAAATCCCCTCTTTTGGAGGGGAAAATATGTAACTTCCCATGTCAAACAAATTTTGGCACTGTTACATGGAGGTATCTTATGGATGGAGAGGCATGTTTCCATAGATGAATATTTAATTGTAGATATTAAAGGTTTACCAACAGAAGGAGAAGAACAAGAACAATATATGAATGATAAGACAAAGGAAAAATATTTAGTAGAGGAGATGAAGAAGAAATGTGGCACTGAGAGAGGGTCCTAGGGAATTATCATTAACTAGATCAATGAACGAACAATGAGGTTGGTGGAGAAGTTGATGGAATGTAAACTATTGAATAAATGTTGCATGGAAGAAGAACCTATAGGAGTGATATCAACAACACTACAGTGTGCGAAGGGGAGTCTACTTAGTTGGGATCCTTATCTAGTCATTTTTGTTTTGGAGGACTGCAAGGATGCACACACGATCTAGGAACATAGTTCCATTATTCATGGTTTATTATACTGACAACATTGGTTGGTTGGGGAGAACCGAAATACAATGTATTTTTAGAGGATAGGGAAGTGTCGTGCAGCGAAAAATACAACACTTTGGCATACTTCAGATCCGAAGAAAGGTAAGGAAAATTATACCACTTTTACTATGTTGTTTGATGATATGAAGTAAAATCTATCCACTACATGAAGGATACCACTAGAAGTGGTGAGGGAGAACCAAGGAATAACAGACTTTAAGGCTTCCAGACACAACATGTTGATCCAGGCCATAAGGGATCCTAAGAAGGAGTGGCTACAAATAAGGTATTGTGTCACATGAGAGGAACTATAGTGGGCCATGAAGGAATATCCTGAGGAATGGAATGTTCCATGGATTCAAAAGAAGGTACCAATATATAAGAAGAAAGAAAAGATTGGCACCTCAAAGAAGTCAACAAGTCCAAAAAAAAATACAAGGAAGGAAACTAAGCATGCTAAAGAAATGGGTGGAAGTTCAACCATCAAGAAGCCAGAGTATAAATATATTATCCCAAAGGCTCCAACTAAGGAAAAAGAGTGTGCAGTAGAATCGAATGGAGGAGCGAAGAAATATATAAATACTTCTATGCCAGAGAAAACAGGAGGAGGCAGTCTCCCAGATTTAGAGATACCAGTGACAACGACATAGACATAACTATTCCATTTAAGATAAGAATGCTACAATTAATAGGCTAGTGCAAGAAGATGAAGGTGCATAAGGGCATTCCAAAGATCACATTGACAGAGGATGATCCAGAATATAGGTCCACGCAACAGAGGTTTGGTATGATGTAGAGAAGCAAAGGGAAGAGATAGTCAAGAAGTTGACATAAGTAAAGGAGGAACTAGAACAATTACAACTCACTACAAAACAAGAGAAAGAACAAGTGCAACAACACACCTTGTAGGAAATATCAATTCCAATGCAGGAGACAATGCATATTATAACCATGGGGAGTGAATATTTAAATATCACTAAGGAGATGATGCAGGTGTATGATGAGACAACACAAAATCCATTAAAGGACATAAATAATTTGGACTTGGCACTGCCCAAGGTTCCAATGAAGGCGTTATACAAACTTCAAATAAGTGTTGAGTGAGAAATATAGTCGAGGGCCCACACATATGAAACAAGTCTATAATTGGCCAACGAAGTAAAAAAGAAACTGGATTTGACAATCAATCAGGTACATTTCAAGAGATATACAATAAATTAGCGCAATAACAAAATGGAACAATAGGTGAAAGAAGTGTTTAAAACAATTCCTAACAGTGCACAAGAAGGGAACAGACCAACAGAAGAGAAGATTTAAAAGATAGTGTATACTATGGAGGCTTACATGATATACATTGCAGATTTGATGGACCTCTTAGCTCCCACTACACCACAAAAAATTAGAACACAAAGGGAACAATAATTTATAAGTCATATGGAGAGTATTGCACTGAGCACTCAGGAAATCACAGAGTTGTTCAATAGAAGCACGAAGTTATGGACATATATGTTGGAGGATGGAAAACTGTAGGAGATAGAAAAGAAAGAAGAAGGTGTAAACATAGCGCTACAATAACTAAATAAAAACCAGAAGACGATGATAATATTAGACATATTTAGGAGTGCGCAAGAAATGAGGAACTTGCATGAACAATTGAAGAACATACAAGTAGAAAAATAGGAAAGGCAAGCACAGAAAAAATGATGGCAGAGATTGATGAAGCCAAGGTTTTGGTTGAACAGGTTGGATTGCAGAATGAATAATTTTTTAAGGAGCCTATCATTGCACAGACTGTGGAGACTATTGTAGAGAAGAGAAAACAAGTAAATTATAAATTTGAATACATTTTAGGCAGGTTCAAGGAGATAGAGAAGTCAATTTAAGAGGAACACTCTACCCATCAATGGTTGGGGACGAGCCACGGGTGAGTGTTGGGGGCCTATTGGAGCAGGCCTAATATGTCCCCCATTCTGTGGAAAATTTAGTCTTATGATGATCCTCTGGTGCTATTCTGATGTGATGATACCATGGAAATCCATCAATAAATGAGTATGCTACTTGTCCTCCTACATTCTCCAATATCTCATTTGTAAAAGGAGTAGGGAAGGGATCATGCAGACATGCATCAGTCAAATTCCTTAAGTCTACAAAGATCATGATTCCCCCTTTCTTCTTCTCCTTAACTACCATAGGGCTAATCCACTCAGATTCTTCAACAGGTTCTATTATCTCAACCTCTAACATTTTATCAATCTCTACCTTCACATTATCTTTATATATTGGATTAAATCTATATGGTTTTTGTCTTATTGGTATAGCATCTGGTCTCAATGGGATATTCATTTCTTCAAGTTCTCCTCCTACCCCTTTCATTTATGAAAACGTCGTTGGAAGCAAGTAACTATACTCGCACAGTAAATCTATTATTTTTTCCACTGTCTGGTTATCCCAATAGTCACCAATACTTTCAATATTTGGATTCTCTTCTATTACAATATTTACCTTCTTTATCTTCAGTGGTGCAACAAATTATTCTTACTCTAACTTTGGACCTTCTACTTCTCTTTCCCCTTCAACTTTTGTAATCTGAATATCGCACGTGTTTTCTTCTACTGGGTCATCATCTTCGACATGGTAACAATGTTAAAATTGTCTGACTGTCCGTCTATTCTAATTTTGATAACATGTTACAATTTCAACTTATGGTTCTTCAAATGTCTTCTCTTTTATCTACTTCAGTGCTGCATCTATTTCTGGATTCTCATGTTCAAATGCAAAGGTGATCACAAAATTCTACTGCAAATCTCCCCAGTTTGTAGTTCCTCTATGTAGTTCCAATTTGGTATACGAATAAAGTGACATGGCCATTCCTCGGTATGCCTTATAATGTATGAATAAATTGATGGGGCCATTCCTTTGGTGGAACCAATCTCCATTGGGTTACACATATGTCTATATGTTCTTTGGGTTCTCCCATTCCATCATATGGTGTCTAGGTTGTGTGGTATCGAACTAGGGATATTTTCTTATGTCCTCATTACGAATTTTTGTTGTGGATAAATTCGTAAATGCAGACATAAATAAATATCCCTATTTTGGGAACCCAAAACTAGAAAAAACCAAGATAGAACACACTCCTTTCCTTAGATTCAAAATAAATACGAATAGATGGAAACTCGTACCTTTTTAACTGAAGTTTGTCGTCGTTGATTGTAGATCCAAACTTGATCCAATGCTTTTTAGAAATAGAGACCTACAAAAGGATAAAAAAGAACAAGTGAAAGTAAAAAACATACATATGTGTCAATGAATCTATGTAAATATCCAAGGAGAAATACAAATTAAAAACCATTAACAACCTTTATTAGGAAAGGAAAATATATAACTGTATTAATAAATCAAGAAGAAGTTTACAACCAAGCCTTGGCATTGAAAATTTCCTTCTAGTAGTTCAATGTTCCATCATCCAAGTGACCTCCATTAGTTCCATCACCATCTCTTGAACACTTTAGCTGAAAATATCTTAGGACCAAAATGAAGTTCAAAAACTCTCAATTACAATCCAAGAGCTATTCTCAATTCAACACTATTTTATTACTCATGACTTATTACTTATTAGCCTTTCCTTTTTGAATATGCCTCCATTTATAGATTGTAGAGGAATCCATGAGGAGGTTAGGATGAGAGGTTAGGATCTCACTAAATCAAGAGAGACAGATGAGATCCAAAATGATCAGAAAACAACTCATCATGAAAGTTTATCTTCTATAAGCTTGAAAATTTTCTTATTTTTTCCCATGTACAAGGTTCTCACACCCTTAAAGCTAATCAAAAGGTGACATTGTCGCACCTCGCTAGAAAGAAACAAGTGACAGCTTTCGAATTTAGGTATTTTTCAGAGTTGATCCTTCCCAAGAAGACTTCCTCTCAGTTTTCTTCCAAATTTCTATGCTTTAGATGTTAGAGAATAGCCAGTATCACTTGCTGCAACAAAATGTTGTATAAAAAAATTCCCCCCAAAGTATGAAGTTAGAAGAGATGATAGCTGAAATAATTTTCCAGATGGGTATTTGAAGCAAAGAATAGATCGGTTGGAAACCTCCCAACAACAAAAGCAAATTGTAGTACAATATTATATCGTCACTGAGATAGGCATTCCCATACTCAAAATAAAAATGACTCTAAGCATGGATGCTGACAAATACATTGAAAATACATGGTTACATTTACTAAAGATATGGCCACCAGAAATAGAATGTGGATTCATATCTCAATGATTTTAATGGATTCATAGCCACAAGAATATACACTTTGGATCTATAAATTATAATAGTAACATAGCCACAGACTAATACAATGTGGATCTATGTGAAAAAATTACTCCAGTACCTTCCATTGTAGCCAGAGAAAATAAATATTCAAATGAAGTTCTCCAGGTTCTTCATCTCCTCTTCAATTCCGAAGTACAATTCTAACTATGTGAATAAATTTTTTGGCGTCGAAAATGGTAGAAACCACTTGATTATCGATCATTGATGTATACCATTAACAAGTGCGATGGAAATCATCATTAATGTCAATCACCCGCAAGGTACTTTCGTACATTCCTTTGAATGTGAATTTATAGAGTTGAAGTCAAACATTTGATGAAAATTTTTGATCATAGGTCAATGATGTAAACTCCCTGTCAAAAGCGAGGAGACCTTCCATTGAGTCATGTAGGTTCCAAGGTACTAAATAGCTTCTAAATCATCTTCCTAGATAATGATTTTACTTCGATAGGAATTGATTCATTGCATGAGGGATTTGATATACCCCCCATCAACGACACATAACATGTACAATATTTATAGTCAAAGCACAGAGTAATTTTAGGACCGACGCAAGGATGGCCAATGAGATAAGAGGTTTAAAGGACTCAGATTTTGGCTGACGAAATAAAAGGCTACTCCTTTGAACTTCTCTCGAACATTGACATGAAAAAGGTCTTGGCATCACCAACTCGAAATAGAATATCATAGGGAAAAATCTTGCAAAAAAGGGAATCTTCGACAAGAGACAAGTGGATTTCCCAACTTTGATGCAAAAGGTAAAAGATTTCATGTTAGAGAGAGACTACTAAAATTAATACAGATTCCCTTCCCAATTTCCCCCTGCCATGCTTAGTGAGTACCTATTTATTTTTTAATGATCTTGAGAAGGATAACAAATTCTCATTGTATAAGCTCATCCTTCGAACAAGTCCATTGAAGTATGTTTAACAAACCCTGATAAGGAGTGGTTCGGTCCCATATGGGTATTCCAATGTGAGTTTTACAAGTCCAGAGGAAGTAAACTAAACGATTTTTCATATTTGGAGAGTTTGAAAAACAGTTAAAGAAAACCCCAAAATGTCATTTTTCATAAATTTAGTCTCCCAAGCCGGAAAAAATGTAAAACAATTCAAGGGAAAACTCTCTTAACCACATAGATAGGGTGTTCCTTTTTCGTAAATAGTCTGATGAGACCGAAAAAGAGATAAACTACTACTCAAAAGATGTGCTTTCTAATTCACATTAACCAGAGTTAAAGACAACAATATCACTTGAAAATATTTTGATTTCTAGTGAGTTTGAAAATAGCTTAAACGATACTCCGAAGATTTCCCAACATAATGTCCAAAGGTTTCGAATGGGTGATATGGATTATTTTCGGAACAAAATGAGAGCGGAGATATAATAAATAAATATACATAGATATATTGGATATGCAACAATATAACATAAATGTATCATAGATGCAACCATAAACACAGATATACAGTAATGCAATTTCTATTAATGAGCGAAAATGTATAGAGACTGTACAAATACAGAGTGAATGACTCACTAGAATGGTGGAAGATTATCTCTAAGAAGAAATGTGATGAATACTCGCATTTGAAAGAAGATGATTGTTACAATGAGGATCCAAAGGCCTTTTAAACCTAAGTAAAATCCAAAACCCTAACCCTGGAAGATGAAAATCCAAAAGGTTTGGGGGCCCCGATGGGGGTAGTTGATACGTCAACTTCTCAGGGGAATACATTTTTCACATGATCTCCATTTGGGGCATTCGATACATTGTTGGAAAGGTCTAACCGAGAAGAAAGATTTTTGACTAGCCAAGGTTAGTGCCTTTAGTAGTCACTAGGGCCCAAATCCCCAAAAAATGTCGTTTGGGGCCTCAAAACGGCCCCGAAAGTTTGGAACCTGAAAAACTTTTGAAAAAATGGTGAAGATGGAAAAATGTTTTTTGAGCCTGTGGAATAGGTGGGTGGCCACCAATATCCACCTGGATCAATCCTCCCTCCTTATGAATAAATGGTCTCCATTGTGTTGAGTTCCCAGGGGAGAGGGGAAAGCGATTGTTGAATGTGAATCTTGGTGAGGTGCTTGACTTGCTGGAGAAGTTGCGCTGCTTAACTTGGTGAAGAATGTCACGAACTTGTGGCTAGAAGGGTTGGAAATTTTTAACCAATATCAATACATGAGATAACTATGTGTAGAAGGAATCTTTCCTCTTTGCTACAAGCTTGTCGATTTGCTTCTGTTGGATAGAAGGTGCTTGGGCCAAGGCTATAGTGGTTGTAGTATCCTTTTGTTCACCTTTTGAATAGATTGTGAAGAATTTGAATTTTGTAGTATGAGATACTACCTTGCAACATTGTTTAGGTGGGACAGTAGTTGGAACTACCTCTGGTATCCTGTAGAGATGACCCTCTAGAGTAACAATGACACTACGGGGTCGAGGCTCATAGATAGCATGGTGCTTCCACATATATGGCTGGACCAAGATAACATCACAGACATTTAGTGGGGAAACATCACATAATACCCCATCCCCTAAGGGTTGGATGCCATATGACAATCAAAATTTTTGGTTCACATAGAGATCTCATCTCTAAAAAATCCACCCGATGTTGTATGGATACGACTGTGGTGTTGTCGACAATCCCAATTGTTTGACGACCTCTGTTGAGATGAGGTTCTTCTAGCTTCCTCTATCAATAATAAAATGCAGTGGGGTCCCATTCACCTACATTTGTGAATGAAAAAGGTGCTCCCCTTCTTCTGGATCTATTGGTTCTTCTGGTTGAATTGTTTCGGTCATGACAATAGCAATGGGGTCTGCATCGATGATATGTCTTCTACAAGTATTTTCATAATTAGATTTTGAATCAGGGTTCGTCTCCTTGTCTTTTATCTCGACCACCAATGAATGTTTTGAGCGACATTCATCAATGTTGTGCCAGAAGATTTTATGGAAATCGCATCATTTTTCAGAGTCCTTCTTTGTCTTCCCATGACCCTTCTTTTCCTATGGCTTAGACTGGTTTTTGGGAGACTGTTTGTTAGGGTTATCTTTATCATACTTTGGTTGTTGTGTATTTGCAGACCCAAACTCTTGTTTTTTCTGGTGCTTAAATTTATGCTCGATTTTAACAGCATATCGATAAGGAGTGTCGAGTGATGAGATGTCCAGAAGATACATTTCATTTTAGATGTATCTGTATAAAGCATCGTGGTATTTCAAAACCAAATGTTGCTCAGAGTCTTTGATACCCAGCTTGGTGCACAAGATATGGAAGGTATTGGTGAACTCCAAAACTATTTGGCCCCTCTCTTGCTGCAATGTGGTCCATCTCATGTACTGGTCCTCATAGTTGCCAACCGGGTAATATTGTTCCTTTACCGCATCCACAAAAAAATCCCACGTGGGCTCAACCCCATATATTCTAGACTCCTCTATGGATATTTGATCCCAGTAAGTTTCCCACCAATGTTTGACATGGGGGATATCCTTAAGGAGTTCAAAGGTGATATTTTCCCTGTTGGAGAAATTATGAACAAAGAAATAACCTTTTAGCAGATTTAACCATTTTTCTAGGGCATATGCATCTATGTGTCCTTCAAGTATGGGAATATCAAATTAACTTGTACCTTTAAAGTCAAGGTTCCTCCAAAGTGGTCACTTGATGAATATGTTCCTGTTGTTATCGATAAGCATTGAAGGATGTGGGAAAAATTATGCATCATTTTGTCCCTCTGTCGCATATGAGATTTCTCAAGCAATAGATTGATAGAATCGTCAGCTTTGACATTTTTATTTTCTTCCACCATTGAGGGTTTCTTGGGTGTGTGAGAGATATTCTCATCAAGAGAGACAATCTTGAGACCCAACTTGCTATACTTAGACCGCGTCGGGGACATGCACTGAAAATGAAGAAGAGCAGCCAGCTCTGATACCACTGATTCAGATTATTTTTGGCACAAAATGAGAGTGGAGATATAATAAATAAATATACAGAGATATATCGAATATACAAAAATATAACATTAATTTATCATAGATTCAACCATAAACACAGAGATATAGTAATATAATTTCTATTAATGACAAAAAATGTACAGAGACTGTAAAAATATAGAGTGAAAGACATGCTAGAATGGTGGCATCTTATCTCTGAGAAGAGATGTGATGGCTACTCGCATTTGCAAGAAACTAATTGTTACAATGAGCCTCCAAAGGCCTTTCAAACATAAGTAAAATCCAAAACCCTAACACTGAAAGATGAAAAGCCAAAAGGTTTGCGGGCCCCGATGGGGGTAGTTGATACGTCAATTTCTGGCGGGCATAAATTTTGCATATGATCTTCGTTTGGGGCACTTGATATACCATTGGAAAGGTCTAATCGAGAAGAAGAATTTTAGACTAGCCCAAGTCATTTCCTTAATTAGTCACCTGGGCCAAAAATCCCCAAAAAATGTTGTTTGGGGCCTCAAAATGGCCCCGAAAGTTTGGAACCCAAATAACTTCCAAGAAAAATTGTTTTTCTAGCCCATAGAAGAGGTGGGTGGCCACCGATATCCACCCAGATCAATGGGACCCATGGATAGTTGGTACTATGCTCCCTAGCTACATGATGGAAGCTAGTGGCTTTGTTCTAGCATGATGTTTGGATGATAGATATCTACCTTGCCAAGCTTCGTTTCATCCACCCACACTGAAGTTGTCACTGATTTATGTACCAGATGGAGAAAAAGGGACAAAAGACAAATGAGGGTTAAAATAAGGTTAAGTTAAAAGATCTAGTGAAAGACTCGACTCAATAGGAGAGGTGGTTGTTTATTTTTTTTAACGAGCTTGACACAAGAAAGAACTTTACTCATGATTAGTTGTTTCATTTTTTAATGAAATTGACACAGAAATAAGAACTATGCTTATGACTATCATATTGATCATGGCTTCCAAGAGGAGAATTCTCTAAAAGGAATACATGTCAAGGGAAAAACCGTGACCATGGCTTCCAAGAGATCTTCACTATACTGAAGAACAACACTCTGGAAAGGATACAGATAGAGGTTCATGATAGGGGTAGGGATATCAAGATCTAAAATACCTATTGAAGAGATCACCATGTCAACTACAATATCTAAATCAGAGGAAGGGAGATATTCCTTCTCATTCATTGTTGAATGCATGGGACAAGTTTCCACATAATTGAACTACAGTGGGGAGGATGATGCTGGCATGTAAGGACCATTCAGGGAAGTCGGATGGTTGGCTATCATATGAGAACCAATGAATGAAAGTTGGTGTAAACATAGTCTTTCCTGAGGAGAAAATTAAAGTCCAAGGCGTCGTGGACTACCATCACATCAATGTAGACCATTTTCGCTCCCAAAGTAACAGGAAATTGAGGAAGGATCCCTAAAGGTTGACTAACCCTTCTGTTAAAGGGAAATATATTATGGGTCACTGATGCAAGTTGAGGTGAACCAAGATCTTGCCAAGCATTCAAGGATATGATGGTAACACAAGATCCTTCGTCTATTACAGTGTTAATAATATTCCTACCATAAACCTGAACAACGACTTGGAAAGGCATGTAAGAAGGAAGATGAGGCTCTGTTAGAGAATCCCAATCAATGGTAATAACATTGCTTGGATAGGGTTTTGTTGGAATGGGTGGAATTCCCCCTCGACCAAAGTAATCCACAGTAACAAGAAATACATGAGCGACATCTTTACTCTTCAAAGGATGAGTGGGGTCAATTTAAAGGGAGACCGGATCGACCACTTGGGTTTCACTCTTAAATGGAAGAGTGGGATCGATCGATGATGGGATCAGATTGATCACCAGGGTTTCACTCTTCAATTGAAGAGTGGGATCTACCGATGATGGAACTAGATCGATCACTTGGGTTTCACTCTTAAATGGAAAAGTGGGATCAACTGATGATGGAATCAAATTGACCACTTTATCAGTGAAGTCAACTAAGGATGAAACCAAATTGACCACTTGATCAAACAGACTAACCAAGGATAGAACCAGATTGACCATTTAATCAAATAATGGTGGGTTTGGAGAGAGTTTACAGTAAGTTGTTGGAAGTTGTTGTTGGTCATCAAAATGTTTTTCAACAGATATGAATATTCATCCATGTGATGAAAAAGGTAGGTATGGTGTATCTCATTATATAATAAGCAAGGGAATTTGACTTTAACCTACCTGATTATGATTCGATGGGTTGTCACGAGCATGACTTGCAGTGGCTGATGACATGGATTGAGAAGAAACTGATACCACAATTCTACAACCTTGGGAATACCAGGGAAATCCTTGAGAAGGTGATCACCCTTGCAAATTCTACAAGGGAATTTGGGTTTGCAAATTTTGGTGATAGGTTTCTTGATGTTTCCATCCTAATCGAAAGTAACTGGTTTCTTGACCTTTTCCTGATTACAACGCGGATTACCAAAACGCAGCTGACTGACGTATATCCCATGTTGAATCTATGTAAAACAGAGCAGTTAACTTGGGAGCAATCAGACTCATTTTTCAACTAAAAAAATGATTTGAATTTGGTTAGATTTTCAGGGATAGTTTGAGTTTTTTATGGATCAAAGTTCTATGCATTTCAGAACCTTGTTGAATCTATGTAAAACAGAGTAGCTAACTTGAGTGTAGAAGGTATGAACTTTTCCACATAAGGGTTATAACACATAATGTTAAAGTTGATACTCTTGTAGACAGTGGATCACAAGCCAATCTAATCAGTGAAGGTGTTGTGAATAACTTGGGACTTGAAACTAAGTCACATCCTAAACCATATCCATTGGGATGAATATGTGGTGATAACAATTTACAAGTAACCAAGCAATGTAAAATCAAGTTTGCAATCATTTCTAATTATGTTGATGAAGTAGAGCTTGATATAGTGCCACTGGGCATATGTGGAATTGTATTGGGAAGCCCATACCTTTATGATAGGAAATCCATATTATACAGGGAGGAAAATAAGTATTGCTTCAAGAAAGATGGGAAGGAGTACATTCTTCGTGCTCATCGCATGAAAACTGACAGGTCCTTTGCAGCTACAGGGCAGTTAAAAGGAATGGTAAATGCAAGAAAAAGTTTAACACTTATGTCTGTAGTAAAACATGAAGTTATTGATGCTAAAAATGAAACGATTCCATATGTTTCAAACAGTCATGAAGTGTCACCAGGGGTACAACATGAGTTCAACTGCATAATTTGATTACAGTTAATGTTCAAAAGAGGAAGCATGTTGTTTCATTAGCACATTTAGTATTGTTATTTGGTTTGTTGTTATTCGGTAGTGTATGGCTGTGAACAACGACAAACAATGTAGATGAATGTACAGTTGATGGCATGATTACTTTGATAAACAATGATATCTCAGTTTTCATGTTTGTTGTGATTAGTCAGGTGATCATTATCCCAGCACAGAGGATGGATGATACAGGACAAAGTGGGTAGGTAGTACCCTCACTTCTTACCTGAGTAAAAGAAGACTTTTTGTGGTCCAAAATCTTCCAAAGTGGGGAGGAATGATCCAGGAGGTTCCCCAGGCTCAGAAAATGCTCAAAAATCAAAGTTCTCAGAATTAGATGAAATCAATTCCATCACGACTGGATCATCGCACTGATCCCGGACATATATTCATTTCCTCAAAATAGACTCCGGATATGAAAAATATCGCACGACAATTAGATTCTTCTATGACAAAAGTCAATGGTCAACTGGCAAATGAATAAGTGCCACATGGCCCAGACATGGGAATCCATGTGGCACTTCACTACTGGTTGACATGTAAAACGTATTTGGGGGTCCATGGGATTCGAACCTCTGACCCATGGCTAGCTCCAAGTCTTTGGAAAAGTTCAATTACTAACCTACCAAAAGTCAAATTTATGAAAAAAACCCACTTTGCTATAGTTTTGGGGTCAAATATCCAAAGGAGGGCACAAGGGGGCTAGGGCTAAGCCCCAACACATGGTTTCATTACAGGAGCGCGTCCAAGGGCTAATTCTAGGCACACCCAAGGGTAGACTAGCCCAGATCCCGTGGAAGGCACCCCAAAACCAGGAGCTAACAGTTAAGGGGGTTGGCGCATAGCACTTGGAGCACTAGCACTTGGCCATGTGGGCCCATGTGACCTAGTAAAGGGGGCATGCACCCGGTCTTGGGGGATACTCAGCATTTTTGGTTTAAAATTGGTTTTTAAACATTACAGAGGTGATGTTTGCCTGATATTATGCCCAGAAAATGGATTTTTTGAGGATTTTAGGCCATTTGAAGGGGGATTTGATTCCAGAAAGAGGCCAAATCTTGAGGGAAGTTGGGATTCCTCATCTGAGCCTTGAAAACTATAAGAACCAGTCTTTTTGAAGCTTGGAGGGGACTTTTTGATGTAAGGTTTTGAAGGGGCAGTTTGTAAATTTTGGCCTTTTCTCATGTTTTGAAAGGTGTTTTTCTCATGTTGTTGAGAGGATTTTGATGGTGCATGCATGAATATGAGCAAGGAGGTCTTGTACAGAATACATGAAGCATGTAATGTAACAACAAAGAGCATTGTAAGAGAACTTTGAGAATTTTAAAGAGCAATAAAGAGGTTCTCCACTTGGAAGCGGGCCCGGAAATGTAGCCAACGATTGGTGAACTCCGTTATCAACCTCTTGTCTCTATTTCTCTTTTTGTTTTGTTGTTCTATTCTCTTCATTTGCATCATGTATATTAATGGCTGATCTCTTTATAAATTAATAAGCATCAAGTAAAAGTCACATTTGATATTCCACAAACAATATAACAAGTTTACGTATTTCGCATTCTTAACGATATGATGCAAAAAGTACATTAAACTAACTTGCGATTTATCAGTAATACCTTTGTTTTTGGATCAACATGGGAGCTCAAATATGTAATAGTGTTTTCTAATTCACAATTGTTCGAAAGGGACCTCACAATATACTTGAAGGTATGTGGGAGAACCACATAGTCTGTGGATTGTAGTGCTAACAAATAATGAAAGCTCCTATGTTTAAAGATGTTGGAACACGTCTCTACCTACCCACACAATGTTACTAAATTTTTTAATTAAGTTATGTTTTAAGGTTTTTGATCACTTAAAATATATTGTGGATGCAACTCGATGATGATGTATGATACTTGACTCCAATAAGAATTCAAAGAAAATATGAATATAATGCAATTTTTCTCTTTCAATGAAAGCTCTCTATAGAATGGAGCAAGAGATTTCAAGCAACGAAACAATTACAAATGTCAAAGAAAGAAATGAAAATCACTCTTTGAATGAATAGGTGCTCAAGTTATGAGTGAAAGAAATTGCAAAATACATGATTCATGCCCCCCAAAAAAATTCCAAAAAGCATGCAATTTCTCTCTAAAATGCAAGCTTAGAAATGCACCACCCAAAAGCTTCGAAGAAAATAATTCAATGAACAAAGATTTCTTTGTTACTATCGAAAACCCGCAAGAAAACAATATAAAATATTAAATTGAAAAGCAGTCAAAGATACAACTAAGAGCTTATCTCCTTTTCAATTCAAAATAAATAAGAAAAACTTTCAATGGTGAAAAATAAACTTTAGATCATCAAGAAGTTTGTAAATCAATGAATTAATCAATCAAAAAACACTCCAATCATCAGATCTCAAATTTGGAAAAGAAAGAACAATCAAAAGATAATTTTTCAAGAGTTTGTCACAGGTTTCTTTGATAGAATATTACAGTCCGACAGTGTCTCTCTATACCTCAAACAAGGACACGACAAACAATTAAAACTCATAAAAAAAAAAAAAATTGTTGAGACTTTTTAGTGGAATTTTAGATCGACTCATCAAACAAGGCCAAGTGATGGCTTAGAAAGACTCAAACAGGACACAACAAGCAAACTAGGATAACAAATCTAGAAGATCGGTCCCTAGTATGGTTGCCACTTTTGTTGTGGATAAATTCATAAATGTGGACACAAACAAATCCCCCTAGTTCAAGAACCCTAAACTAGAACAAAAAAAGAAATAACACACTCCTTTCCTTAGATTCAGATGAAATATGAAAGGATAGAAACTCATACATTTTTAACTGATGTTTTTCCTCGTTGATTGTATCTCCAATCTTAATCCAATGCTTTTTAGAAACAAACACCTGCAAAAGGATAAAAAAGAACAAGTGAAAGTAACGAACATACATATGTTTCAATGAATCTATGTAAATAGCCAAGGAGAAATACAAATAAAAAATCATTTACAACATTTATTAGGAAAGGGAAATGTATAATTGTATTAATAAATCAAGAAGTAGTTTAACACCAATTCTTGGTGTTGATAAACTCCTTGCAACAGTTCAATGATCTAGCACCCTAGTGGCCTCCATTAATTCCATCACCATCTATTGATCAGTTTATCCCAAAATCTCTTAAGACAAAAATGAAGTTCACCAACTCTCAGTTACAAACGAGGAGCTATTCTGAATTCACCATTATTTTATTACTCATCAATTATTACTTATTAGTGTTTCCTTTTAGAAAATGCCTCCATTTATAGATTGGAGAGAAAGCCATGAGAAGGTTAGATGTGAGATTAGGATCTCACTAAATCAGGAGAGGTGGGTGAGATCCAAACCGATCAACAAACAACTCATCATCGAAGTTTCTTTTCTAGAAGCTTCAAGAATTTCTTCTTTTTTTCAAGTACAGAGGTTGTCGCACCCTTAAGTGACAAGTGGCGTTGCCCCACCTTGCTAGAAAGAAACAAGCGACAACTTTGTAATTTATGGATTTTTTAGAGTTGATCCTTCCTACGAAAACTTTCTCTCTGTTTTCTTCCAAAGTTCTATGTTTTACATGTGAAAGAATACGCAGTATCACTTGTTGCGACAAAATGTTATATAACAAGGAAGACAAAGGGTTCCATTCTTTAGGATTGTATTTGTTCCATAGTTGTGCATAGTATTTAGGAGAGGTATTTTGAGAGCATAACATAAGAGGAGAGATTTTGCTTCAGCCATAAAGATAACTCCATAGTGAGTGCCTCTTTTTTTGTACTTTCTTTCCATAACTCAAGAAAAGAGAGTAGGACATAGAGCTCACCTTCTAGCTATATTTTATCCCATATTGCATTTCTCAAGATACATCTTATGTTCAATTATGTAGAAGGTGTGTATTTTTTTTTTCTATTGATTCATTTTCCTATTAAATTATTTTCATAAATTCAAACAAAACTAATAATTAATTAATCATTACATAGTAAACAAGTTTTTCTGCTTATCCTCATTTATTATTTAGATATCCTCATTTATTATTTAGATTTGATGAGCTCCAAGGGTGATCTATAAAAGAGAACGCCTCATTGCCTGTAACTTTTTCCAATATCTCATCACTAAAAGGACTCAGGGTCATGTACAATGGTCAAGGAGAAGAAAATAAAAATAAAAATAAATAAACTTGCATTCTTACGACGCGTAGAAGCAAGATTGGAAGAAGATTGCACACTTCACTTTATCAAACCGGTAGAGACAATAAATTTAGTTTTAAATTGGGTGTACGGCTATATAACTGCATGAAAGGTCGTTGAATCCCAAAAGCCAGATTCTCAATACGCTAATTACAACGCGAATTACCAAAACGCAGCGATTGACGTATATCCCATGTTGAATCTGTGTAAAACGGAGTAGTTAATTTGGGAGCTTTTTCAAGTAAAAAAACGATTTGAATTTGGTCAGATTTTCAACGATAGTTTGAGTTTTGTATGGATCAAAGTTTTATGCATTTCAAAATCTTGTTTTAGAGGTTTTGACTCATTTTAAACTAATCCAGATACTCAAAAATCAATCAAGATTTTAGATTGATTAGAATTTAAAATGAACCCGTTGAAACACCTGCAGAAACGGTAAAAGTAATTCGGTTTTGATCCATTTTAAACCAACCTAAATACTCAAAAAAATCGTTCAAAATTCTGGATTGACTGGAATTTAAAATAAAACCACAAAAAAAACCTAGAAAAAATTACTCCCAAGTTAGGCCACAAAACAAACACAGTGGTTAATCTTTTGGTACACGTGGTCAATAGCACTCACGAAGGATCGTGCGGAGCACATCTCTACAGCATTCAAGACGACATTCAGCACCTACCTACTGATTTTGCCGAGGAAGCAACTACCCACTGATGTTGCATGTTGCCGAGGAAATAAGACAAAGGCTGCTCGGTCACAGTGGGGCGCGCAAGCCCGCCAAAGTGGAATAATGGCGAAAGTTGACGTCTGGGAGATTAATGAAAGTGTAACCAATAGTTATGAAGAAGAGGCACCATCACTAAAAATGAGTGGTTGGTATACGAGGCTGAGTAGAAATCCCATACACAATCAATCACTTTGCTGTGAATGAGAAGTTGAAGAATCTCTCTCAAATTTATTGTTGAAAACATAACATTGGATCGTCATGTTGACATAATCTCACTTTGCTGTGAATGAGAACTTGAAGAATCTCTCTCAAATTTACTGTTGAAAACATAACATTGGATCGCCATGTTGACATAATCTCACTTTGCTGTGAATGAGTAGTTGAAGAATCTCTCTCAAATTTATTGTTGTAACATTGGATCACCATGTTGACATAATCTCACTTTGCTTGTGAATGAGAAGTTGAAGAATCTCTCTCAAATTTATTGTTGAAAATATAACATTGGATCGCCATGTTGACATAATCTCACTTTGCTGTGAATGAGAAGTTGAAGAATAAGTTGAAGAATCTCTCTCAAATTTATTGTTGAAAACATAACATTGGATCGCCATGTTGACATAATCTCACTTTGCTGTGAATGAGAAGTTGAAGAATCTCTCTCAAATTTACTGTTGAAAACATAACATTGGATCGCCATGTTGACATAATCTCACTTTGCTGTGAATGAGTAGTTGAAGAATCTCTCTCAAATTTATTGTTGTAACATTGGATCACCATGTTGACATAATCTCACTTTGCTTGTGAATGAGAAGTTGAAGAATCTCTCTCAAATTTATTGTTGAAAATATAACATTGGATCGCCATGTTGACATAATCTCACTTTKCTGTGAATGAGAAGTTGAAGAATAAGTTGAAGAATCTCTCTCAAATTTATTGTTGAAAACWTAAMATTGGATCSCCATGTTGACATAATCWMACTTTGCTGTGAATGAGAAGTTGAAGAATAAGTTGAAGAATCTCTCTCAAATTTATTGTTGAAAACATAACATTGGATCSCCATGTYGACATAATCWMACTTTGCTGTGAATGAGAAGTTGAAGAATCTCTCTCAAATTTATTGTTGAAAACATAACATTGGATCGCCATGTCGACATAATCTCACTTTGCTGTGAATGAGAAGTTGAAGAATCTCTCTCAAATTTATTGTTGAAAACATAACATTGGATCGCCATGTTGACATAATCTCACTTTGCTGTGAATGAGAAGTTGAAGAATCTCTCTCAAATTTATGGTTGAAAACATAACATTGGAACGCTATGTTGACATAATCTCACTTTGCTGTGAATGAGTAGTTGAAGAATCTCTCTCAAATTTATTGTTGTAACATTGGATCGCCATGTTGACATAATCTCACTTTGCTGTGAATGAGAAGTTGAAGAATCTCTCTCAAATTTATTGTTGAAAATATAACATTGGATCGTCATGTTGACATAATCTCACTTTGTTGTGAATGAGAAGTTGAAGAATCTCTCTCAAATTTATTATTGAAAACATAACATTGGAACGCCATGTTGACATAATCTCTTGACAGCGATTACGAAGTTTGTGAACAAAATTCTATTATTTAAATAGATTCATTTAATTCATCTTATTTTAATTTTAATTGAAGAAAATATAGTTCTTGTTATGTTATGACATACAAAGAAGATAGTAATCAATATTTATGAACAAGAGGCACCATCTCTATATATGAGTGGTTGTTATATGAGGCTGAGTAGAAATCCCATATCTAATCAGCCTTCAATCACTCCTCTTTGAATGAGAAGATGAAGAATCTCTTTCAAATTAATCATAGCATTGGTGTATGAGGTTTACCTAATCCCTTTATAGTGATTGGGAAGTTTGTTTAGAAAAGTCTATTATTTGTTTAAATAAATTTATTTTAATTTTGAATTTATTAAGTATTTATTTTAATTAAAAAAATATCATATTCTTATTACTATAAACAATGAAGATTTAACCAATAATTCTGAGTAAGAAGCACTATCATTAAATATGAAAAGCTAAATAGAAATCCCATATCTGATGAACAATCAATCACTCTTATGGGAATAAAAAGTTGAATCACTCTTCTGTAAGTGAAAAGTTAAAATATGTCTCTCAAATTTATAAATTGTATTCTCGACTTTGTAAATACAAATGGATTATTTATTTTTATAACTTCATTTTAATTTTAAATTTATTAAACATCCATTTTAACCTACAAGGAAAATATAACCAATAATGATCATTATGAACGGAAGGCACAATAATTAAATATAAGTGGATGTTATATGAGACTAAATAGAAATCCGATATCTGATGAACAATCAAATAACTTTATTTGTAAATCAAAAGCTAAAGAATCTCTTTCACATTTATGGTTAACACTATGATAACACAATATTTAATAAAAGTTGATATAATTTTTTTAACAATGATTTTATTTTTAAAAAATTGTAAATAAAAATGCATTACTTATTACTTATTTATATAAATCTATATTAATTGTGAAAGATATCATGACAAACCAAATAAAAGTGTAACTGATTCACCATCATTAAATATATAGTGATGGTTATATGAGACTCAGAAAAATCCATATGTGATGAACCATCAATCACTCTTATGTAAACTTAATTTTATATTGAATTAAATTTTTAAGAAGTTTGTCAATAATAAGTGTATTATTTATAATATTCAAAAAAATATTTTAATATTTAATAATTAAAATTAATTTTATATTGAGTTAAATTGCACTAGTTAAATATGAATGAAAATTATTCAAAAATCTA
>SNQJ01S0046688.1:10382-31518 GCA_010110895.2 Picea sitchensis | reverse complement strand
TCACAATTCCGATGTAAAAAAGTCCTAAGTGACCGTTGGTATTTTGACTTGGTGAACATACTAAGGTGACTGTTGGAGGGGAAAACCTAGTTTCCAAAACGTCGCAATTGCGACATACATCTTCACAAACATGGCAAGAGAGACGTTCCAGTGGAAAACGTGGCACGAACGACGTTAACGTGGCAAGACCGACATTAACGTGGCAAGACCGATGTTAATGTGGCAAGACCGACGTTAACGTGGAAATTGCGACATACATCTTCACAAACGTGGCAAGAGAGACGTTCCAGTGGAAAACGTGGCAAGAGAGATGTTCCAGTGGAAAACGTGGCAAGAGCGATGTTAACGTGGCAAGAGTGACGTTAACGTGGCAAGAGAGACATCAACGTGGCAAGACCGACATTATCGGGCAACATGATTTATTTTTTTTATAAATTTCCTCTATTTTGTGACAATATGGACAATTTTGTCCATAACGCCGCAAATAAAACATCGGAATTTTTACAATATGTAGTAGTGTTTGATTCCCTTTAGCTCTGAAAAAGTCTTTGGGAACAAATCCTCATATTCCTGTAGAAAACTCTATATTTCTTGCCTGGTTTGCTCATCCCAGTAGTCTTCCACCATAGCTATCTTGGGTTACTCTGTGGTCCCTATATTGATTCTGCAAAATTTTAATGGGTGATTGTAGGAGCTATCAGTCTGGCTGGGTATGGTGTTTTGGATTTATTGGCTCCCCTCTGTCTCTTTGATGGCTAGGTTTCTCGATTCCTCTAAGTCATCTAGGCTTTCTGAATCTATGCTAATCTGATAACATTCTATAGGTTTCTCAGTTGGGGCTAGGTGAAGGTTAGTCTAAAGTTCTTGGCTATGTTTGGAACATACCACTAAGTTTGGTTTCTTATTACCATTATCTATAAAAATAAGTTCTTTAATATTTTGCAGGACTACTTCAAGGTCAGGGTACTTACATGTAAATGTGAAGTCCTTGAAAAAATGAGCTTCCGGTGCTTGCTAGTCGTTGGTCTGTCTTCTGGTTTCCTCTTGTATGAACCAATATTTCGGGATTGTTCCTAGAGAGTGGGGAAATACCTGAACCCTGAAGTGAGAGGGTATTCCCGCAACTTGCCACTGTGTCACGCACTGTTCAATATGCATTCTAGGATCTGATTCTTTGTTGAATAGTTGCACAACTTGGAGGTCTATCTGCATCTCTGATTCCAACTGCTCTTTATTCTGGAACCTATACTTGATATCTTGCTTCGACTTGTCCCAAGTTCTGAGTAAGGCTTTAAGATTATCCCACTATCTGGCAGGGGGGTTATGAAAATCTACATCTAGTACCGAGATTCTTTTATATTCTACTACATTTTCCTCCATACTGAGCTGACAAATGTCTAGTTCTGAGGTGCCATCGTATATTGGGTTTCATATGACTTCGGTCCCAACCCATCTGGTTACTTTGACAGTTGGAAATATTATTGAGAATATTTCATGCGAACCTTGTTTCCAACTGTCAAAAGCCAATTCTGAATCTTCGTCTGCTGACAGTATTCTTCTCCAACTTACCGATCCATCAGCAGTAGGATTTATGTAAGCATCTCTTGTTCCTTCTTTTACGGTGTACAACTGGTCCAAGTCTTCTCCCTCCATGTTATTGTCTATTGGCTCTGTATACCTGGCTCCTACATATGGATCCAAAGGTTGAACTACCTTTATTCCATCAGCCTCAAAGGTCATGGTGTCTTTCTTTAAATCGATGACTGCATAATTGTCATAGGCCCAATCGATGCCAAGTAGTGCAGGGTAAGGGTCCTTATCTCCCATGATCTCAATGAATTCAAATTCAACCACTGTCTTTACTCTTGAAACATCTATTACCACATTCTCCAATCTTCCAATGGGGAAGATATAATATTGATTTGCCATTTTAAACCAAATTAGGGAATATGTCAGCCTAGGTTTTCCCAGGGCTTCCCAGGTCTTCTTAGAAAGACTGTTCACATCAAATCCTAGATCCAACATGACGTCCTTAATATCAAATTCATCTAATTGGTTTACTAGTCTAAATTCTTTTCCAGTTCGTACTTTTCTTCGCTGCACTCTCTAAGCACTCTTCTCAGGAAGATTAGCCCTTATCTTGCTTCTAGGGGTTCTTCGTTCCCTAAAAATAAGTATAGTGCATTACACAACTTTTCTATTAGTTGATCATTCCCCAGAATGTTAGAGAATAATTGAAACCAAAGGTCAACTACATTTCGAGGTTGCTCGGGTTGTCTCGGTATGACTACAAGGTTTTTGGGTGCAGGGGGTCAAGTAGGGACTTGCGCCATCTTAGAATAAACAATAGGTTGTGGGGGTTTCTATTGCATCTCAAGGCTAGGAATATTCTGAAATAATTCTATGGCATCTTTAAAGAACAAATTTTGTTTTAGAGGGTCATACCTATCTTCTTTAGGTGCTTCTTTCTAGATTTGACGTAGAGTGTCAGGATCAATCCCTCTCTTTGCTCCTCCCCGAGTAACAATATTAAGGTTAGGCAATTGTCCCTTAATGACTCTCTTGATTCTTGAACTGATTAGGTTAGTTCCTCGTTGTCGTACTCTATCTTCCCATTTTGCAATTAATTCTGTGTAGTCTTTAGTTGCGTGCTCGTTGGTTATGCAATGCGATCACCATGGCTTCCTTGGATGAGGATAGTCTCTAGCAAGGTGACCTTGCTCATAACAACTATAACATATGCTTGGATCTCTTCCCCCAGTTCTCCCTCCTCTGAAGTCTCCTTCGACTCCACCTCCTCGACCTCTTCTTGGTCCCTGAGGGTTTTTATTGACCCTGAATGTTGTTCGGTATAACCTGTCTGCAAGTGCATCCAATGCTCTACATTGATTGGTAGTGTGCGTGGTAGATGCACAAAATTTGCAGTGAACTGAATTTGGTATTGTTGAATATTTTTGCATAATGGGGCATTGTCTTGGCCCATGTCCATGAATTCGACAGATTTCACAATACTCAACTGTTGGTGCTTCTTGGCCTCCTGTAATAGCATGATACGGGGTGGTGGGGTTATGGAATGGTAAGTTCGTAGACACTTGCGAAACTCCTCCCATGGGTCCTGGTGGGGGTACCATCAAATTCTGAGGAGGTTCCATTCCGTTTATTCATAGAATTTCGTTCACCAGATTTCCTTCTATATAACATTTAGTGCACCAAACCTATGGTCATCCTAGTATGGGTATCACCAAATACTGGATATTTTCAGTAAGCATCGATATCTGCCCTTGTAGTTATGCCAGATTTGCATATGTTGGGGGTCTCGTCACTCTTAGGCTCGCATGGTATCCCACCATGGATTTAATCTTCGTTGATTGTTCCAAGGTGTATATTAAAGTGGATATCCACTGTTGCATTAGAGGAATCCAAGTCAGAGGAAACAACCCCTGAATGTACCACTCCCTTTGATTTTCTTCGTGGATTGGATGTGCCAACCTCCCTATAGAATTTTTTAATTTCTGGTTGTATTCCCATGCTGATTCACCTTCCCATTGATCGATCTCACACAACTCAGACAGATCCTATTGTTCTGACTGGTGTAGTTTGAACTCTACTATGAACCTTGTCCATACCTGGCCAAGAGTGAATGCTTGACCCTGCATTACTAGAACTCCTGGCTCAATGATCTTCATGTACCACTTTAGAGCGTGACCCCTCAAGGTAGTATGGAACTCAACCAACTTATTTTCATCTGGGCTCCCTCTAGATCTCCAGATTGCTTCACACAAGAACCAGTTTTGTTTAACGTATTCATCTCCCTTACCCAAAAATTCTGGGTATCATGCAATCGAACCTCCCGCATGGCCAACCATTTTTTATCTTGTTGTTCTCATCAATATGAACCCTAACAGTCCTTCTTGTGATCTGTTAGCACATAAAATTTTCAAGGTCTGTAGAGTCATGTTTCCTGCCTAGGTCTATAGTTGTTTCTATCTTTCCTCCCTGTGCATACCCGATTGTAATTTTTCCTCTCGGCTTATGGTTTTCCTTCCATTTGTCTTCATCCAATTGATTGACCTATTTTCCTTGTCAGACCGCCCGAAATCCATAGAGCATAAGCCTTTCTATTTTCCCAAGGGTTGATGCATCTCTCCCTTTGCCTCTGACACTAATCGACTTATTCTCCCCGAGCCTCCAGCCAGTCACCCAGGTAATCGGTCACAGGACGCAATCATGACCACTGAGTGCAACACTTGAAGTGGTTTGATGAAGATGAAAATCAAATGAGGGAGCAAGTTTAGTCTTCAACGGAGGCAAGCGAGCATGAGAATCGAGAGTTCAAAATGTTGTAAAGTTTTTAAGCAAGGAGCGTGAAGTCTGGATTCAAGAAAAAGTAAATCTGGTCCATCCAATCATGAAGAGCCAAGGGCCGTTCACCTGACATCAGTGAATTTCAGAGGATTGGGAATCAAGAGTTCGGGGTTCTTGTCATAAAGGTGCATCCATAGCCCGAAGTCCCAAGACCTGAAATGTCGATGTGATTTGGGCCATCCGATCAAAGGAAACACGTGGAACCCGATCTGAGGGATCACGATTTCACGATTTGGAGGTTTGAGCATGAAGCACCTTGTGAAATCGTGAAACGTGAAATTGCGATGAACCTATGAACTGGGCCAACGGTCACATCCTGAGGTCGTAATGAAAATCAGGGCCATAGATAAAGTAGGTTCCAGTCCAGTGACAGGTGACTAAAGTGTTTGAGGAACTAATTGTGGATGTCAAAATTAGGGCAGATCCCACCATTGATCTAGATGGACTGTTTCATGGATTCAGGCATCAGAACATTGTGAATTGAGGGGAGAGAGAACTCCAAATATGCGAAATCCCATAATTCCATTTGTTTAAGCACAAGGCCACAACCCGCGGTCGCATAGGGCGGTGAAAGGGAGCCGCGCAAAGAATCGAAGCGCCCGAGTTGGCTATAGAGAAGGACTGTGTGGCCTCGAGCCACCAAAATTGAATCAAAGAATTTGCGTGCTCACCTGAAAATTCATGGGTGTCAATCTCCACCCCGATCCCAATGCAGTTAGTTAATGGAATAAGAGAGAGGTAGTTGAAACCTCGTTTCACCCTGTAAATGGAAAGCATGGGAGCGCCAGCCGTGGAGGCAGGCTGTCAGCCCAAGGTCTATCTGTCAATGAAGTTCTCTGCAAAGCCCATACTGATCTGAGATGACGTCTGATAGAAGAATGTATATGCAGTATGATAGGAGAAGAAGAATACGTGAAGCCTTGAATATAGTGACCAGAGCACGCTTCTGTAGGGGGCAAGTTTCTTTGAGTATATATACTCAATTTTTTTATTTTCTAAAGGTCGATGGTAGAGCAAAGGTCCCGAAATGTAAAGTTTTAATAAACTCTCTGGTTATCTAGTTATGTATATGCATTTGAAACTTCTTATTTAATGAAAATCATATTTCTTACTTCCTCTTGTTTCCTTATGACACTGAAAGAGCTCATGGTTGAATGATTCACTTGAACTATTGTGACTGCATTATGATGAAATTTTGATTCAGTGTTGTTATAGTTCCTTTTAGTTTCTGTGAGATTTAAATTCAAGAAGTTCTTGTGTTTAAAGTGTTCCTCCTTGGGTTGCTGAAAGTCTTGATGTCCTTGGCAGACCTCTGCATTTTCTCACCGAAGTCTTCCTCCTACTCACCCTTACTATAACTTACTGTCTGAAGTTAAACCAAGACCTCACCTACTCGTGCATATCAGTCTAGTTTTATGAGTTAAAATGATATTTTCCTGAGACTGTGTCCATTTGACCCTTTTTTAACCAATTTGTGACATAAACTCTGATGGGTATCAGGCTTACTTCTGCCGCAATCCAGGGGTGACTTCTGGTGCTAACATTTTTGGCACCGTTTTCATGGACAAAATTGAAGATTTTCCCTGGGATTAAACTACAAAGGTTATTAGTTCTGAAGGTGCATCAAAACTTAGTACATCAAAGATTGCAGCTGTGAACCTGGCAAATCCATTGATGTGAATCTTCTAGCGACTCCACTATTTCAGATGTGGCTTCTAGAGGCAGACACACGAGGTCTACTCCGCAATTGCATTTTGCAACACCTGAAGCTAACCCAAAGAAAATTATTAGAAAGGGAAAGGTCCCTCGAGAAGGAAATTCTACTGCTGAACCATGTATTTCTGATGTTCTTCATGGTCCTTCTTTAGAAACTCCAATTTCTTCTTCTCATTTCCCTATTATACCATCTGTTGGAGTTTCCCGAACTTTAAATTTTGGGAGTGTTCCTATTGAGTTTTCCCCTCCTAGTCTGGGATTCAAGGGAGAAATACTTGTCACTCCTCTCTCCCCTGGAATTGTACAGTGGTTTAGACCCAGTGCCTCTGAATATTTTCCCACCCCAGGATTTACTACCCCTCCTACTATTACAGTTGTTGTTGTGTAAAGAGAACCCCCTACTCCCTCAAGACCTGTAGCCTTTTTTTCAAATCCTATGTTGTTTCCCTTTCCTTTCAGAAGCTCAGTTCCAATATCCCCTGTTCGAACCCCATATCCTCCTAATTCTCCTCCACCTATCATCCCTATGGCAGGTGCTAATCCTCCTAGAAGCCGAATGGATTCCATAGTGGCTGCTAGATATGCCCCCCTGGTCTTTCCTCAGCCTCTTAATGCCCTCCCAACCGATGGCTACCTTAAGCAACTACCTAAGTTTACAGGGGAGGGAGTTATAATCGAAGAGGATAACCTTGCAAATTTCTATAGTTATGATGATAACTATGTCATTGTAGACGAAGATGTGTGGATGAGGATTTTTGTTCACAGTCTTGATGGAGAAGCTAGAAAGTGGTTAAGAGCTCTGGCTCCTAGATCCATCACTGGGATTGAGGATATTGATGATGTTTTCTTGATTCAATGGGGGGATAAAAAGGACTTCATGTATTATATCACAGAGTTCAGGTCCCTAAAGAGGAAAGAGGGAGATTATGTCTCTGACTTCTCCAAAAGGTTCAACAAGATGTACAATAAAATCCTTGTTGATATAAAGCCTACATAGGCCTTTGCCAAAATTACATATGCCAGTGCTTTTGACCTCGACTTTTTCTTTCTATTAAGAAAGAGAAGAGCTACTTCCTTGGATCACATGAAAGATGCAACCTTAGAAGTAGAGTCTAACATATTGGAGGTTGACGGACTCAGGAATAAGGATGATAGAGACAAAGGAAGGGGATGAGTTGAAGCCTCAACCTCTAGTTCCTGTGCCCCCCTCCCTCAAATGGATGAAGTAACCAAGTTATTAAAATTACTTTCAGATAGAATGGAAAGGTTGGAATTAGAAGGGAAGTGGACATACATAAATCCTCAAAATATCGATAATAGAGGCAACTTCAGGAGGCCGAATAAAAATTCTCCTTAGATCATGCCAAGGGAACAAAGAGATAGAGATAGAAATGATCAGAAAATTCAAACCCCTCTCCAAAACAACCTTGTTAATGAGGAGGATAGGGAGGAAGAAGCACTTGAGCTTGATCCTAAAATCGATTGTGTTGGAGACACCTCCCTGTTTCCTCATTTAAATCAATCTACATATGAGGAATCCCTCATGAACAATAAAATAAATGAGTTGAGTAAAGGGGAAAAGGCCAATAATAGCCCAAGTAAATACAACCTCAGATCTAAGAATAAATAAGGGAAGTACGACGTCCCTGATCCATCTCCCAAAGCAGAGAATCCTGCTAAAGATGCAACAGATAGCTACAAAGAAAAGAAATCTTAGAATACCCCACCCATAGTCAAAGATCTTGTCCCAGAGGTGAGATAAATTCTGAAGTCCCCTTCGCTTTTTAACTTTGAGCATGAAATTCAAAAGATCAGAATCCCTGTTCCCCTTTCAGAGCTAGTCAAGCACGAAGACTTCAAACAGGCCCTCTCTAAACTATTGTAGTCTGAGCCATCCCTTCATTCCACAAACTCAGTAAATATCCAAGATGAAAAGCCAACAATCATCCTAGGTCCTATGGTAGAACATAGAGATGATTCATCCCCTCCCTTCTACACATTGTTGAACATACATGACAAGGTGTTGCATAATTGTATGATGGACTTAGGGGCATCTCATAACCTCATGCTCAAAAATGTCATGGAAGAAATCAGATTAGAATTCACAAAATCTTATCATGATTTATATTCTTTTGATTCAAGGATAATGCAATGTATTGGGGTCATCAAGGATATAGTGGTGAAATTATTCCAGATACCCATGAAAAGTGTGGTCATGGATATTTTGGTGGCTAATGTTCCTCCCAAGTTCAGCATGTTGTTGTCAAGATATTGGATAAAACGACTTGGGGAAACATTGCAGATGGACCTCACATATGCTACCATTCCTGTGTTCGGAGGGGAGCATAGGAGACTATACATAGAGGCTCAGTTGGCCTACATTATCAGTGATGAAGCAGACCCCACGAATCATCCTATATTTTCCCTCAATACTGATTTAGGATTCAACTTATTGCATCTCACCGATACCCCTGAGCCCTCTCTTGAGATCAGAAAGTCCAGTACTCTCGGTGAAGATTCGCCTCCAATTACCTCTATGTGGAAAATGTTTTTTGATGGAGCCTGTTCTAGGGAAGGTGCTGGTGCTGGAGTGGTTTTTTTGTCACCTTGTCATGAAACCATATCCCTGTCATACAAATTAGAGTTTGAAACTATCAATAATGTGGTAGAATATGAAGATCTTGTTTTAGGTTTGAGGGCTGTAAAGGACATGGGAATCAAAGAGATAGTAGTGTTTGGGGATGCTGAGTTGATTGTCCAACAGATCATAAAGGCTTATTAGGCCAAGCACCCTTGGCTCAGAAGTTACATAAATGAAGTATGGGACATGATTAACAACGTTTTCTTGGCCTTCAACATTTTATTTGTTCCCAGAGAGGAGGCCAATTCTCTGGCTGTCTCAACAAGCCAGTTTAGGATCCCACTACCACCTAAGCTTAGATATGATGTTGAGATTAAATATAAGTTCTTTGTACCTGATAATATCAAGCATTGGAAGGTGCTCAAAGATGATATTGAAATCAAAATATTTCTTGAGTTGGTTGACGAGTTCTCTTCAATACACATTGATCAGGATGATAATTTCGAGGGTGACCCTCCCCCTCAAGTATTTTTGAATAAAATTGCTAATCACCATATTGTTCAGCTTCCTAGAAATCACATTACAAAGGGACTGGTTCCTATGGAAAGGTTGTTCAATGGGAATGATGTGGCGGTAAAGCTTAAAGGCCCAACTCAGAATGATGATGTAGCTGAGTGCAACGTTGGTATAGAGGAGGATCCGAAGTTTGTTAAGGTGTCAAGCAGCCTGTTAAGGAAGTAGAGGGTCGAGTATGCTGAGTTATTAAAATAATTTTCTGATGTGTTTTCGTGGACCTATGAGGACCTCAGGATATATGACACTAGTGTTATTGAGCATAAGATCCCATTAAAGGAGGAGTCCAAACTTTTTAGGCAAAAATTAAGACAAATAAATCCTATGATGCTGCCTATTATGGAGAAGGAGGTAAAGAAGTTTTTGGATGCCCAGATGATCATGCCTTTGAGATAATCAGAGTGGGTGGTCAACCTGGTCCCGGTGAGAAAGAAAAGTGGGGAAATTAGACTTTGTGTCGATTTCAGGAACCTGAACAGGAGCTCAAAGAAAGAAAATTACCCCTTGCTAAAAATGGAACACATATTACAAAGGGTAACTGGCTCATCAAGGATATTCATGATTGGCGGATTTTAGGGATACAATCAGATCTCAGTCCTGCCTGAGGACAGAGAAAAAACATCCTTCACCACTCCTTGGGGTACATTCATGTATGAAAAAATGCCTTTTGGATTGATGAACGCAGGAGAAACCTTCCAGAGAGCCATGGACATCGCTTTCATTGGAGAAAACGACAAGTTTGTGGTTATCTATCTAGATGATATTATATTCTTCTCCAAATTAGATAGAGAGCATTGTGAGCATTTAAAAAGGGTTTTCCTGAAATGAAGGAAATTTGGTCTCTCCTTAAATCCCAAGAAATCGTTGTTTTCCATGAAGGAGGGAAAATTATTGGAGCATATAGTATCTGATGAGGGAGTAATAATTGATCTTGGAAGGGTGGAAGCAATCCAGGCCTTGTCACTCCTGAGATCCAAGAAAGAATTCTAGTCTTTCTTGGGAAAATTCAATTTTCTGAGAAGCTTTGTTTCAAATTTCCCTGAATTGGTGAAGCATATCACAACCATGATCAGGAAGGGGAATGAAGTGAAATGGACTACTAAGCCCAGAGAATCCTTCAACCAAATTAATAAGGCACTGACTTAGGCACCCGTGCTAATCAATCCTGATTATTCCAAGGATTTCTTGGTTTTTTCCTTTCCTTCGTATGATACAGTAACAACCGTTTTGTTGCAGAAAAATGTTGAAGGGTTGGAAAAACCTATTTCCTTTTTCAACAGATCATTGAGGGATGCAGAGATCAGATATGACATCATGGAGAAGCAAGCCTATGCCTTGGTGAAATCCCTCAAAGATTTCAGAGTCTATGTTTTGCATTCGAATATCATTGCATATGTTCCTTTGGATTCTGTGAAGGACATTCTCATTTACCCTGACATAGACAGGAGAAGGGGCAAGTGGATCGCCAAGATCCTTGAATTTGATCTGGAAATAAATCCCACCAAGCTAGTTAAAGGCCAAGGTTTAGCCAAGTTATTGGTTGAATCTAATTGTAAATATTTGGGGGTTAACTCCATCAACACTTGCTCATAAAACCAACAGGTTGAGGCGTTTGATATAAGTCTTCAAGACAACCCTCCATTGGCAGAATGCACCTGGTACAAAGACATTATATATTTTCTGCGGGAGTTGCGGCCTCCATATGGTATGGGAAGGAACAAGGAAAGGTATTTAAAGCTCAAAGAAATCATATATTTCCTTATTGATCAGGTTCTATATTGGAAGGATCCTCTAGGAGTTCTCTTAAGATGTATGGACCCACAAGAGGCCCAAAATATTATACTTGAGTTCCATGACAATCTATGCGGGGGACATCATTTCTGGAAAACCACCACCTACAAAATTCTCAAGGCTGGGTACTATTGGCCTACCTTATTCCCCGAGGTCTGTGAGAAAGTTAGGGCTTGTATCAAATGTCAGAAGTTTTCTGGAAAACAACAACTCAAGTCTCTACCATTCAAGCCTGTACTAGCTTTAGGACCCTTTCAATAGTGGGGTCTGGAATTTATCGGGGAGATTCATCTTCCTTCAAGTGGTCAACACAGGTGGATCCTAACTACAAAAGATTATTTCAGCAAGTGGATAGAGGCTATCCCCATAAGGAACACTTATCACAAGGTGATCATTGGTTTTCTGGAGGATATTATAGTAAGGTTTGGGTGTCCGACCAGAATCGTCACTGACAACGCTGCATCCTTCAAAGTTGAACCATTGATCAGGTTTTGTGAGAAATTTGGAATTACACTAATTCACTCTACCCCCTACTATCTGCAAGGTAATGGATTAGAAGAATCCTCTAACAAAATCCTAGTAAAGATCATCAAAATATTGCTAGGGGATAACACGAAAGCATGGGATTCAAAGCTCAAATTTTCTTTGTGGGATGATAGAGTGACAACAAAGTGGTCCTTGGACATCTCTCCTTTCTAGTGTGTATATGGGATTGAGGCATATTTTCCTTCTCAACTCACCTTGACTTTGGCAAAGTTCTTCCAAGATCACCAGGAAGAGCCCGATGACATGATCATAAGAATTCATCAACTGGTAGAAGTACAACAGGAAAGAGAGAAAATTCTGGACAAAGTGCATCACCGACAACATAAAATCAAGAAGACCTTTGAAAGGAAGAGAAATAAGGAGGATTTCTAGCTGGGAGATCTGGTACTCAAATGGGATGCGCCTAATAAGGACAAGGGAAAGCATGGAAAAATTGAATCCCTTTGGATTGGCCCCTTCCAAATATTTGAGAAGTTCCCAAATAACACTTACAACTTGCAAGATTTGGAGGGAGATGAAGTCTTTGGTCACCCTATAAATGGGCACTTCTTTAAGATGTTTTTTGTTTAAAGCCACAGTCAACATCCTTCCATTGTAAATATCGTTCATGTTTCATGTTTAATTTGTATTATTTTTAATAGAAGACTCCACAACCCAAAACTAAGGCACTGAAGCCACAAAAGAAGTTCTTAGAGCCTTGCAGGAAGGACTTTATCCCCCATGGATCGTAATGTTATCACATAAACTTGTCAAGTTCTTTAGAGTCATGTTTCCTACCTAGGTATGTAATTTTGTCTGTCTTTCCTTCCTGTGCAGACCTGAATGTAATTTTTCCTCTCGGCTTGTGGTTTTCCTTCCGTTTGTCTTCATCCAGTTGATCGACCTGTTTTCCTTGTTAGATCGCCTGAAATACATCGACCATAAGCCTTTTTGTTTTCCCTAGGGTTGATGTATTTCTCCCTTTGCCTCTAGCATTGATCCTCTTATTCTCCCCGAGCCTACATCCAATCACCCAATTAATCGTTCACATGCCACAATCATGACCACCGAGCACAACTCTTGAAGTGGTTTGATGAACATGAAAATCAAACAAGGGAGCAAGTTCAGTCTTCAATGAAGGTAAGTGAGCATGGGAATCGAGAGTTCAAAATGTTGTGAAGTTGTTCAACAAGGATCGTGAAGTCCTGATTCACGAAAAAGTAAATATGGGTCTTCCAATCATGAAGAGTCAAGGACCGTTGACCTAACATCGGTGAATTTTGGAGGATCAAGAATTGGGAGTTCGGGGTTCTTGTCATAAAGGTGCATCCATATCCTGAAGTCCTGAGACCCAAAATGCCAATTTGATCTAGGCCATCCTATCAAAGGATATGCATGCAACCTGATTTGAGGGATCTCAATTTCGCGATTCAGAGGTTTCAGCATGAAACACCTCGTGAAATTGCAAAACGTGAAATTGCGATGCACCTATGAAATGGGCCCATGGTCAAAACCTAAGGTCGTATTGAAAATCAGGGCCATAGAGAAAGTAGGCACCAGTCCAACGGTAGGTAGCTGAATCATTTGAGGAACCAATCGTGGCCATCAGAATTAGGGCAGATGCCACCGTTGATCCAGATGGGCCGTTTCGTGGATTCGGGCATCAGAGCATTTTGAATCGAGGGGAGTGAGAACTACCGATATGCGAAGTCCAAAAATTACATTTGTTTAAGTGCAAGGTCATAGCCCGTGGTCACATAGGGTGATGAAAGGGAGCCACACAAATAATCGAAGTGCCCGAGTGAGTTGGCCATAGAGAAGTACTGCGTGGCCTCGATGATCCATATTATTTTTGGCATGAAATGAGAGCGGAGATATAATTAAAGAAATGCACAGAGATATCGCAGATATTCAATAATATAACAAAAATGTATCAGATATGCAACCATAAACATAGATATACAGTAATACACTATTTCTATTAATGAAAGAAATGTACAGAGACTGTAAAATATAGAGTGAAAGATTCGCTAGAATGGTGGCAACTTATCTCTGAGAAGAGATGTGACGACTACTCGCATTCACAAGAAGATGGTTATAGTGAGGCTCTGAAGGCCCTTTTACAATAAACAGGAATGCCAAAAGTCATAGACATCCAAAAACCTAACCCTAGGAGATGAAGTGCCAAAAGTCATGTGGGCCCCATTTGGGTAAGTTAGTACATCAACTTCCCGGGGTCATAACTTTTGCATACGATCTCCGTTTTAGGCATATGATAGCTCGTTGGAAAGGTATCGTCGAGGAGATTCATTTTGGGGGCTCAATAATGCCATCAGATATTATTGAGAACATTGATCTCAAAAAACCTTCATTTAGGCCCTCAAAATGACCTCGGAAGTTAAAACCTGCTAAAAATAGTAAATTGTCAAAATTGCCAGAAAGTTGTTTTGAGCCAGTTGGAAAAGGTGGGTGGCCACCGATATCCACCTGGATCAATCCTCCCTCCTTAGAAATAAATGGTCTCCATTGTGTTGAGTTCCTAGGGGAGAAGGAAAAGCATTTGTTGAATCTGCATCTTGGTGAGCTGCTTGTCTTGTTGGAGATGCCGCACTGCTTAGTTTGTGGAAGTCTATCATAAACCCGTTGAGGTTGAGGTTGTTCAACAAGTCGGGATACATGAGAAGATTTTGTGCAGAAGGAATCTTTGCATTTTGCTGCAGCCTTGTCAACCTGCTTTTGTAGGATAGAAGGTGCTTGGGGCGAGGCTGTAGTGGTTGTAGTGTCCTTCTGTTCTCCTTTTGAACAGATTGTGAAGAAGATAAATTTNGATTTTGTGCAGAAGGAATCTTTGCATTTTGCTGCAGCCTTGTCAACCTGCTTTTGTAGGATAGAAGGTGCTTGGGGCGAGGCTGTAGTGGTTGTAGTGTCCTTCTGTTCTCCTTTTGAACAGATTGTGAAGAAGATAAATTTTGCAGTATGAGATACTACTTTGCAAAAAATTTTAGGTGGAACAGTAGTGGGAACTACCTCTGGTATTCCTTAGAGATGACCCCCCAAAGTGACAATAATACTATGAGGTCGAGACTCATAAATAGCATGGCTCTTCCACATATATGGCTGGCCCAAGAGAACATCACAGACATACAGTGGGGCAACATCACATAATACCTCATCCTTGAAGGGTTGGATGCCATATGACAATCGACACTGCTAGCTGACACGAAGATCTCATCCTTGGCGAAGCCACCCGATGTTGTATGGCTGCGGGTGTGGTGTTGTTGACAATCCCAACTGTTTGACAACCTCTGCTGAGATGAGGTTCTTTTGGATTCCGCTATCAACAATAAAATGTAGCGGGGTCCCCTTCACTCACATCTATGAATGAAAAAGGCGCTCCCCCTCTTCAAGATCTATTGGTTCTTCTGGTTGAATTGATGCGGTTGCGACAATAGCAGTGGGGTCTGCGTCAATGATATGTCCTTTACCATTATTTTCAGAATCAGATTCTGAATCAGGGTTTGGCTCTTTGTATTTGATCTCGGCCACCAATGACTGTTTTGAGCGACATTCATAAGTGTTGTGCCAGGGGATTGTGTGGAACTCGCACCATTTTCCGGTGTCCTTCTTTGTCTTCCTGTGACCCTTCTTTTCTTGTGTCTTGGACTGGTTTTCGGGAGACTTCTTGTTAGCACCGTCTTTGTCATACTTTGGTTGTTGTAGATTTGCAGACCCGAATTCCTATTTGTTCTGGTGCTTAAATTTCTGCTCAATTTTAACAGCATATCGATAAGCAACATCAAGTGATGAGATGTCCAGAAAATCCATTTCAGTTTGGATGTATCTGTGTAGAGCCCCACGGTATTTCAGAACCAAATGTCGCTCGGAGTCTTTGATACCCATCTTGGTGTGCAAGGTATGGAAGGTATTGGTGAATTCCAGAACTGCTTGGCCCCTCTCTTGTCGCAGTGTGGTCCATCTCATGTACTGGTCCTCATAGTTGCCAATGGGGTAATACTGTTCTTTACCGCATCCACACAAAAAATCCCAAGTGGGATCGACCCCATATATTCCAGACTCCTATGTGGAACTTTGCTCCCAGTAAGTTTCCCACCAATGTTTGACATGAGGGAGATCTTTAAGGAGTGCAAAGGTGATATTTTCTTTGCCGGAAAAATTGTGAACAGAGAAATAACCTTCCAGCAGAGGTAACCATTTTTCTAGGGCTTCTGCATCTATCTGTCCTTCAAATACAGGAATATCAAAATTAACTTGTACCTTGAAAGGCGAGGTGCCTCCAAAGTGGACGCTTGATGAATATGCGCCTGATGCTATCGACATGTGTTGAAGGATGTGGGAAAAATTCTCCATCATTTCGTCCCTCTGTCGCGTAAGAGCTTGCTCAAGCAACATATTGATAGGATCGTCTACTCCATCGTTTTTCCTTTCTTCCGCCATTGAGGGTTTCTTGGGTGTGCGAGAGAAATTGTCTTCGAGAAAGACAAGCTCGAGACCCAACTTGCTATACTCGGACCTCATCGGGGACATGCACTGAAAAAAACAATCAAGAGAAGCCTGCTCTGATACCACTGATCTAGATTATTTTTGGCACGAAATGAGAGCAGAGATATAATTAAATAAATGCACAGAGATATCATAGATATTCAATAATATAATATAAATGTATTAGATATGCAACCGTAAACACAGATATACAGTAATACACTATTTCTATTAATGAAATAAATGTACAGAGACTGTAAAATACAGAGTGAAAGACTCACTAGAATGGTGGCAGCTTATCTCTGAGAAGAGATGTGACGACTACTCGCATTCACAAGAATATAGTTATAGTGAGGCTCTGAAGGCCCTTTTACAATAAATGGGAATGCCAAAATTCCTAGACATCCAAAAACCTAACCCTAGGAGATGAAGCGCCAAAAGTCATGTGGGCCCCGTTTGGGTAAGTTAGTACATCAACTTCCCAGGGTCGTAACTTTTGCATACGATCTCCATTTTAGGTGTATGATAGCTCATTCGAAAGGTATCGTCGAGGAGATTCATTTTTGGGGATCAATCATGCCTTTGGCTATAATTGAGAACCTATATCTCAAAAAACCTTCATTTAGGCCCTCAAAATGGCCCCGAAATGTAAAACCTGCTAAAAATAGTAAATTGTCAAAATTGCCAGAAAGTTGTTTTGAGCCAATTGGAAAAGGTGGGTGGCCATGGATATCCACTTGGATCACTCAAGCCACCAGAATTGACTCAAAGTAGTTGCGTTCTCACCTGGAAATTCATGGGTGTCAAGCTCCACCCCGATCCCAATGCAGTTAGTTAATGGAAGCAGGGGGAGGTAGTTGAAACCTCGTTTCACCCCATAAATGGAAAGCATGGGAGTGCCGACTATGGAGGCAGGTTGTCAGCCCAAGGTCTCTCTATGAATGAAGGTCTCTGCAAATCCCATACTGATCTTGTATCGCGTCTGAAAGAAGAATGTATGTGCATTCTGACGGGAGAAGAAGAAGACGTGAAGTCTTGAATACAGTGACCAGAGCACGCTTCTGTAGGGGGCGAGTTGCTTTGAGTATATATACTCAGTTTTTATATTTTTTAAAGTTTTTTGGTAGAGAAAATCTCCTGAAATGTAAAGTTTTAATAAATCCTCTGGTTATCTGGTTATGTATATTAATTTGAAACTTCTTTTTTATTGACAGTCAACTTTCTTACTTCCTCTTCTTTCATTCTGGCACTGAAAGAGTTCATGGTTGAATGATTCACTTGAACTATTGTGACTGCATTATGATGGAAGTTTGATTACAGTGCTATTATAGTTCCTTTCAGCTTCTGTGAGATTTAAATTAAAGAAGTTCTTGTGTTTAAATTGTTCCTCCTTGGGCTGCCGAAAGTCTTGATGTCCTTGGTAGACCTCTGCATTTTCTCACCGAAGTCTTCCTCCTACTCACCCTTACTACATCTTACTGTATGAATTTAAACCAAGACCTCACCTACTCATGCATATTAGTCCATTTTTCTGATTTAAAATGATATTTTCTCGAGACTGCACCCCTTTGACCCTTTTTTAACCAATTTGCGACATAAACTCTGATGGGTATCAGGCTTACCTCTTTCGCAATCTAGGGGTGACTTTTTGTGCTAACACGATCTACCAGGGGATCCCAATATCCTCCATGTACTCATGCTTCCTGGTTGTGATTTACTAACTAATTGTACTGGAATAGAACTAGCATGAGAAGGTAGTATCGAACTTACTGCTTGTATAGAAGACACTTGGGGTATGGGTGATTCGGGGCTAGCACCACTGGCTTCGGGGTGGTTTTATTTGATCCGTGGGGTCTCCTTTTCTTCGACTAGGACGATCTCTTCAGACGGATTCCTAATCTCTCCTATTATTGGGGAAACATATTCTCTTTCTTCTTCAAGATTCATGCCGACTTCTTCCTCTCTTACATCTACACCTTCTCCTTCTTGTCCAACCTCCTAGGGAATTCTTTCTCTCCAAACTTCTTTCTCATTTAATCTTTGACTGGCCAGTCTTTCCTATATTCTCATATTCTGCAACTCTTCCATTTGTCTTTCCTATACTTCTCCCGATCCACCTTCTTTCGTCAACTTCTCAGACAATCTTGTTGCTTTCTTGATCTTTCCGCGCCACCACTTCTCAACTATGCTGTCTCTCTCATCTCTTGAGTCCATTTCTTACTGTTTCCCCCCCATTTTTCAAATAATGCTTCCCCTCTCTCATGCCATGAATCTAACCCCACCTCTCCCTACCCTAAGTGAGGGTGTTTACACTACCATCTTAGTCGTGGACATAGTCAACATCCCCTCTTCCATCAAGAAAACCTTAATCTACAGGGGGATTTCTCTCAACAGTATTCCCCTTGTGTATTTCTTGAAAATCGCCTCTGCTCGTGAAAACGATTGGTGGTTATCAACTGTAAATTAGATGATATATCCTTCTAATGTGGCACTGACCTAGAAATCAATCGCCCGCATCACTAGACAATCCAACCTCTCAAGTGCTGCTAGATTTTCGGTGTCCCAAGAACAGATCCTCTTGAATCATCCTTGGAGCTCTGGCTCTTCTTAGAGCCTCTTTATTGAGTGGAAAAATTCTTCTAGAAACTTAACCCAGAAAATCTCATACTAGTCACTCGATCTTTCTGAGTAAAATATTTCTTCACGAGTGTCTTCCACCGATTTTCCCCTCCGTTCTACTTCTTTCCATATGAAGGCGTATAAATTTATTTCCCACCATTGATCAATATCATATTTGTGGATCTATGAAAGCATCCTCCCTATAGGTTCCCTTTTAACACAGGTCTCGACATTGAAACCATTTTGTTGGCAAAGGTTTGATCAGACCAAGGTCCTTCTTAGCTTACCAACAAAAGGTACCGAGTAGTCTAGAGAACTTAAATTTTCATTTCCTTCGAAGAGAAGAAGTCTCACCCGAAGCACTGTTGAGACAAATAGATAGGGAAGGGTAAGGAAAATACTTAGAAGGATCCACAAAACCTTTAGGAATCATCCAGACCTTGCGCAGGAGACATGAACAGATCTGAATCTTAAGTGTGCAAGAATTGAACCTACTTACATTATGAACATGCCTTTAAAAATAGAACCATCAAGAAGAAATTATAAACCATAAAGAAATATTTTAATGCATAAGTGAAACACACAAAGACACATCATATTTTGAAAATTTAGGTCCTTCATATTATCTTCAGAATCCTTCTTTAATTACATACTTAGAAATACTCAGTGGAGCTCTGTACAGACTTTGGACTCGACTCATATCACATAACTCTAGTTCTCAGATGAATACATTGGTTACAGTATAGACTCATGAATTGACTCGACTCGACTTACAACAACCTCACCAAGAGGGAAAGATCAGACTGAGCTTGATCACAATTCAGTTGAATAACTAGTTAACCCATCAAGCTACACACAACCACTAAAAGCCTGACCGAATAACCCTTTTACAATTATGTTCAGTCCTATATATATCTAGGTTGTGTCTTCCATCTTTTCTTGCACGCTTCCTTGTTTTGTTGCAACCATTTGTTGCTTAGCTGGCGTTGTACTGTCCTTCGTAACTACTTTCTGTTGTTCTTACTTTCTCTGTTGTCTAGATTCTTCTGAATCTTGCGCAACTTGTGCTCAGTCAAAACTTGTGCAACTCCTTATCCCAAAAACGAAGGGCCCAATAGGTGTTACAAAACCTGCCAACATATTTCTTTTCATAATGTCTGCAATCCAAAGATTTTTGACCATATTCATTAAATGAGAAGCAATGACCATGAAAAACATTTCCATACCTTTGCTTTGGTGTCCACCTTGAAGGTGTCTCTATTCTGAATTTTCTTTGAGGTATAGGGGTGGCTTCTTGATGTCTTCTTTTATCTATTCTTATGAAGGTTTCCTTTCTTTGTGTAGGTTCTTGACTTACAACGTTGCTTCACATTTTGAGAATAAAGGACTTACCTCATGTTTCTTAAAGGTGCTAGCTTTAAAGTGTGTTGTTTCCTTGTTGTATCCAAGACCTGATTTATCATTTGGTGATCTTTGACTATCCAAGATTTTATCCAAGATAGTTGAGCTTTTCATGAAACGTTTTGAATTCTCCGCTTTCCTTCTAAAATAAACAACTTCTTCTTCTAGCTTATGGAATGATTCTTCCTTTTCATTTACTTGATTCTTCAATAGTTATTCTATCCTTTTGTCTTCTTCAAGTTGGGTCTTTATATTGACATTGACTTCAAGTATTTTGCTAAGCTCATCATCTACCTTCTTCTTTTCTTCTGCTTGACGAATTATTTCATTCTTTAGTGTCTTGATTTCTTCTTCTTGTCTTCTAATTGAGTCTTTTTAATTTCTTCTTGTTCTTTGAGAATTTGATTTAGTGACATCGTATTCCTTGGGTACTTTTCTAGGACTTCCTTAATGTATTTTTCAAGTTACTCAGAAGCAATTGAATAATATACTATTTCTATTCTAACCTCGCCTAACTCAAATAACACTTTTTCTTTAAAATTCAACAAATATTCCTCTTCATATACACAAACTTATACTATATCTTCTTCTTTATTTGTAGGAGAGAATTCAACATTGTCACACTTAGAATTATTGTAATTAGAATATTTTAGAGAGTCTTTACCTTCATTGTCCTTGATGGAGTTGTCTTGAGATACCTTCTCTAGCTTCAACCATAGGTCCTTGGGAGAGGAATGTTGTCCTATGATTTCTTTGACAAAATCTGATATTCCATTGAAGATGGTCTTGACTGATACTACATCATTCTTCTTTGATACAAGTTTTGACTGTTTCTTTGAGAGAACGGGTCCAAAAACAACTAGATTCCAAACAACTAATCCTTTTCCCTTCAAATACCCTTTCATTTCTATTCTCCATGCTGAGTAATATGTCTCATCAAAGAAAGGAACTTCATCTGCATGTTCATCCATTTGTGTGTCCACATATCTCCTTCAATCTTGTAAGGATTATGATGAAGGTCTACTCTGGTACCAATTGTTGGACACACCAACCACACTGAGAGGG
>SNQJ01S0046688.1:0-10357 GCA_010110895.2 Picea sitchensis | reverse complement strand
CTTTTTACACTTCTTTTAAAAGTTTAGTTAGCAATCACCATTCACTCATTAGTTCCATTCACACTTATTTGCTTGCATGTAAACATATATCAACAACATACATCAATAATAAAGAAATTTGAACCATCACAATAATGAACACAAAGAGCACTAGATATATGTTTAAGCTTTTTGTAGGATATGTTACAGGAGATTACAATATCAGGTTTTATCAGCACCAACTTGTCAGCACCAACTTGCATATGTCAAGACCAACCAAGATGCTAAGAATCCAACCCTCAAGTACAAGACCCAACTTGTAGACATAAATAAATCTGTCAAACTGTACCAATTACAATCTATACCAAGATAAGTGCATCAACTATGCACAACAAAAAATGTGACAACAACCTGTCACCTCAACATGTCTCATCAATCTCATCATCCAAATCTAATATACTCACAAAGATCAATCATTAATTCAACTCTCAACCATATGAAAAATATCACCAAGTTAATAAGAAAGATACCTATAACAATACATCCTACTCTCCATAAACCAAATAACATAAATCCTTACACAATACCATGTGCCAAAACCATACCTTTAATCCTGTAGCAATCATCAAGACCTATACCATACCATGTAACAATTGGAACAATTCCAATATGCAAATCTGATGTGGTTACCGAGCTGCCAACTTTTTGTAGCTGCCAAATTTGTTGTTGTGGTTTTGTTGCCGCAATTCTGCTGCCATGGTTTTGTTTTCGCAATTATGCTACCGTGGTTTTGCTGCCACGGTTCTACTACCACAATTATTCTGTCGTGATTTTTCTATCGCGTATTTTTTCTATGAATAATACCTGCCCAAATAACCTTTCACAAATGGATATTCAATATGCTCAAATATTATAGTCATAAGGGAACCTTTCTCTCTTATCTATACTTCTCCAAGTAGCTTCCTCTAAGGATTATATTCTAACCAACTTACCCAACTTCCTTATTTTGGGGCTAACCCACTTCTAGACACTTTGTCCACTTACAACCACTTTATCCACAAATAATAAACTCTCCACTTCTAGTTGCAACTAATTTATTTTTAATTGTTTTCTTGTTGCAACCACTTAACCCATGACTAACCACTTTGACTAGTCAACTTCTTCTAGGATCTTCTAGAATAATTTGACATCTTTGACCTTCTTGACTTATTTGTGTTGAACATGGTATTATGGTGTTGGAATTGATGTCAAAGAAGTCCAATATGATCAATGTTGGACATGGTATTATGGTATTGGCATTGATGTCAAGAAGATCAATATGGTATTGTTATTATATGTCTTTGAGATCCTAAATCTCAGGAGAGATAACATAGTAGGTTGTGTAGAAGACATAGATTGAGGTTTATATGAATCCATTATAAACCTATTGAGATCAATTCCTTCTTCTAAAATCCTCCCATCCTTTTCTATTTTCCCAACTTCTTTTGTCCATTTATTTTTCCCTCTTCTATACTTACCCACATTCCCCTTTTCTTTTTTCCCTTATATTCTCCCTTTCTAGTTACTATACTTAGTCATTTTTCCAAAACGGTTGGTTTGCAGGTTGGTGGACTCATGGATACTCATCTCCATCTGCACTCTCACATCATGTTTCTGTCTGACTACCACATTATCCTATACTTAGCTATTTCTGCAGTCATGGGTTCTCGGGTTTCAAGCTTTCATATCCTATGTTCAGTGACATACATTTTGTACCCAAACGATACACAAACTACATTTTTACCATTGGACTCCCCAAGATCCTAAGTATCTCATATCTCCTATATTGAGTCCAACCTACCACGTTACAACACTTAGCTAATTATCAACCTTTTGTAACAACAAGTTCACGAGTTCATGGGTTCACAAAAGTCCCAAATGTTATTTTCTCTCGTCCGTCCCTACCACCTTCACACTTTTCCGAATACACATTTAGTATGGTTTAATGATAATAAATAACCATGCAGGTCTCGTAAATATTTTCATTAATAAGTGAAGGGATTGAGGAGATTTCTTATCAAACGACATTAAATCATGATTTGCGAAAGATTATATTTTATCTCTCAAGTGCTCATTTCAAATATTATCTGGATCAAAAGAACGCTCTCGTCAACGTATGGCAACAGAAAGTCGACAATAGTTATGTGAAGTTACTTTGAACATTTTTGGATGAGAGGAGTAGAAATTTGAGTGGTCTAGAGCATATTCTTATTATTCACCCACTTCTGCTAAGAAGGAAGTAATTTGGACATCCAGAATTGCTCATGCAGGTTGTGTTCCTAAAGTTTTGACGACAAGGAACTAGTTTCCTGGTGAACTGAGAAGTATATACCAATTCAACAGATGATTCAACTCCAATACCATTCTCCCATCTCTCTTTCACCTCAAGTGTTCTGTAAAATGATGAAACTCCCAGACCCAACACTCACCTTCAAAGGTGAAGATTGCAGGGACTTCTTGAAAAAACATGACAATGGTCTAGATCTCTTAACTTAATTCTTGGAGAATCCCACGACCATCACTGAAGATATTACCAGATTGCAGGTAAACTTTTTCAAGAACCACTTTTCGTGATATTGTCTGGTTATTTACCAGAGTTACGGGCCAAGAAAATACTGCCGACATTTCTCGCATGATTCTTCATATTTTATATTTTATTGTCAAGGAGCATGCCATTTTCGATTGGGGAAAGTTGATTTCCATTGAAATATATTCCTAATTGTATCAATATAAAAAGGATAAGAAATTATTTATGGATTCTTATTTGGTTTTTGCGATAGTGCATTGTTGTCAGTTTACTGAATTGTATATATGCAAGAAGGTGAATTGTGAATTTGACCCTGTGACCTTTTGGTACCAAGAGTTATGGAGGCACAAAGATTCCCTGATTTTTTAAGAAGTTTTCAATGACCTTCTCTTGGTTCTTAAAGGATCGTTTTTTGGAAAATATACCCCAAGAATATCCGCTCAGGCTAGTAAATTCCTGGATAAAAAGGGGACTTTGGAGAAAATGGAAAATTACAATGTCATCATGATTTTTGATCCAAAGGAAACTCCCTTCTTTATTCCATGCCATATATCCGACATAATTTTTCTTACATAAGTTCCAAGGAAATATAACTTATGGATGCACTTTTTTCATGAAAAATGAAAAACACAATTCATACCTTTGCCTTGCAAAATTGAGGAGTTTGTATTCAAAAGTATGAACAAAATTGATGAATTTGAAAACCACTTCCACAACTTGAATCTCAAGTATGCTGAAGAAATTAGAGGATCTGAACCTAACAAAATCGTTTTGGAACATATGTTAATAGTGGGTTTTATCAATTCACTTATCCACACTGTTATAGGAGAAGAATAAGATAATAACCTGGTAAATCCTACCCACACTGTTGGCGACTTAGAGACAGTACTCAGTACCAATGAATTTTACAAGTAGAGAGGAAAGGGTCCCAATGAGAAGAGTGCCTATTCCCCAACTATTACTCCTAAGACTAAAACACCTCAGAGTAGTTATCCAGTGGCCCACCCATATAAAAAATTAATCAACATTAGTTCAGGCGGAGGAGGAGACAAGAACCCCTCCTCTAGGAAAAATTTAAATCTCGCATAAACTTCCTCCGAGGAAGAAGAGGAAGAATATTGTACACGAGAAAGAAAAGCATCACGTCAAAAGTGACATCAATAGCTTATCGCTCGAAGATATGGAGCTCAAGGCTGACATTGAGAAACTTTTTCCTAACATTGATTAGCCAGGAGGCGTGACTCACTAGGATCAGTCGTTGGAAATTGTTGAGAATGGGATCTTTGATGAAGAAGAATCATTTGTATTTCAGAGCATTTTCTTTGAAAAAAAATCTAAGAAATTAATTATTGAGAAGAGTGATGTGAAGAATAAAAAGGGGAAATCTCATTCAGAGGTTAACCTAATAAATATGCAACCTTCCCAGATTTATAGAATCCATAAAGCAACTAGCGATGCATTGGACGACTCCATTGGTGGTGTCGAAGCGGAAAATATAAAGTTAAAGGAAAAGATCAAGGAACTGGAAGAGACCTTGATGCCTCTTCCAGTCCTTTCCATCCCTTTGGAAATTATCGGACCCACCACGCCTGCAACCAAATTGAAAGGATCCTCAAGCTTACTCACATCAGCCAGGAGCTATGTGGAGAATAATATCAATAAAATAATGGCACTGATTACCGAAACTTGGGAAATTTCAAAGAACATGATTTATTTTGGCTCGAGGGAGCATGTCTTCCATGAGTATTTACAGGATAACCAAAAAAATGAATAAAGTTTCTACCTTGATGTCGTGGTACCCTTTGGTATTAAAGTTTCCAACATGTCAGAGCTAAAGAGAAGAGAGGAGGACCTTCCCTCTCCAAGTTGGATCAAGCAGTTGAATGTCTGCTGGAAAGAAAAAATAAAGAACTTGAACAACATCGTTCAGGCGTGCAACCAAGCCATAACAAGGAGAGAAGATATATTCAAAAGGATCACAGAGGTGGACCTAACCAGAAGCACTAACGAAGTCCAATATCCAAAGTTGATCCTCAACTCATTGTTCCTAACAAAACAACAATTCTATGAGCAAGTTGAGATTTTTAAAGGATTGTCAATTGAAAATTTTTATTGTATAATTAAATATGATGAGAACACTATGGATAACTGGCTAGTGGATTACTCTGTAAAAAATCAGGATATTGAAGAAGCATTACATGGAATTTCCCTTGATTTATGAGACTTGGAGGGTGAGATTTTCAACATTAAAATATGGAATGAAATCAATGTGGAATATATGAAAATTTACATCAAATAATGGCTTAAGAAAGTTATTGATAAACTGACAAATGAAGGGAAAGAAGCGGTTGAGACAATTCCTGTAACCATGGATGAAAATGATAAAAGGACATTAGTGAGAAAATGAACACATGAGAGACCATCATAGTAAGTTTATGCTTATCACGTCCTTATTTTCTTGATCAAGTCCTTCATCTTGTTATTCCACCTCTTTCTCTAGAAAGGTTTAACCTAAGACTGATAACACCTTTTTCTTCTTACCAGGTCTTGCTGATCCTTCTACAACCAACCATCTTCCTTCTAAAATATCATTTCTTGTATTTATTTTCTTTATGGTCCGCAAGATCCCCAATCCCAGTCTTTAAGACAAATGCATTTCCAATTTCAAAGAATATGTAACAGACTATATATTTTCGGAAATTTCAAGAGAACTACTTTGGGAATAATCTCGATTGTTCTTTGTAACCTTGTTTTCAGAATATAAATTATTTGAGGTTGATCTATCATTATATTTATTTGAGTTTCCCATATTTCCACTCTGTTAAAGTTCTCTTATGCATGCAGATCATCTTCTTTTTTATTTTATGTGATGAGAAATCTTTATCCTAAACAATGATGGATGTGAGAAAATTTTTCTTATTTTCTTCAAATGTGTGAAATGTGTAATTCCTGGTCCTTTCTTAGGAATTTTCTTTAAAAAGAAAAAGAAAACATTTTGCTTTTATTTTCTTGTAATATTTCTGTTTCTTTGAATTACTACAACAAACGTATGTCATGTCCCACATTTTGAATATTTGAAAATCTCAAGAAAATCTAAAGAGGAGTACCACCTGTATAAAAATGCAGGAGGATTTAAATCCTCATAAGGTTTCCATTTCAGTCCTATCTGATTCAAGATTCAACATTTTTTGCAACCATACTAGGGATCTGAACTGAAATTTGGAACCTGGTATAGCGTTTTGGAAAGAATATATGACTTTTCCCCAGGGTAATCAACCCCAATTTGGAAATTGGATTGAATAATCGACGAAACATTTTACCTCAGTTTTATAATATGGTAATAACAACAGTTGAGACCCAAGAAGAGTTATAAAGATCCTGGCAAATCTTAGTCCAAGAAGAAGAAAGAGAAATCTTGCGAAGACAGAGGAGAGAGGAACAACAAGACGGAAAAATTCAAATGCTAGCTAGAGTAGCACAAGAACAAGGTCGGGATTGAAGCTAGACAAATACAAGGGACTCATTACCAGAAGTAAAATAAAGAAACTCTTTATTCTTAGAAGTGAAAATCCTATCCCTGGAATCTCCCTAGACATGGTAGAAATAAATGAACAACCCCAAGACGAGCATCATGAGGAGAGACAAGGATGTGGAAGAGATGTTGAAAGAAATAAAATAAAACCAAGATTTGAAAATTAAAGGAGGGTAAGAGATTCCCCTCTAAATATTATATGTGAGCAACATGATCTCCTTGTTCTCCCTAAGGGAACCTTAAAGGAATTTTTTGGAGATGGAGCAATCGTTGCAAAGAGGCATCTGCACTTATTTCTTGATGTTTGTGATTTTCACTGTGTTGAGTATGACGATGTCATGGTAAGGTTGTTTCTGCAAAAATTATCAGGAAGAGCATATGAATGGTATACAACATTTCCTAGTAGATCATTTCGCTCATTTAAAGACCTTGAAGCTATGTTACTAACTATGTTTTCTCCTCCAATTGCTTACCATACCCTTCTCACTGATTTCACCTAGTTTGGTTTGAGGAAGAATGAAAGGATACAAGATTTTAATCTCAGGTTCAATAAAACCTTGAGTAGGATTCCAGAAGATAAAATACCAAATGACCCAGTCATTCACGGTTTTTATAAGAGTGAAATGCCCCCGAATGTAAAATATGCTATCAGAACATCCCAAATGGATACTTTGGAGGAGGGATTGACTAAAGCCACTGATATGGAAGAAATTGTGATTGAAATGGGTGTCTACCTCGACATTATAATGGGAAGAGTACAAAGGAAGTTGGGAGGATTAAATATTGATAATCAAGGAGCTTCCATTTAAATAAAGAACGAAGAATTCAAGCCTTGAACAACTCAAAACCAAACGATGGGAGGAGGATTTTTCAAGGGAATCATACCTATTGTAAAGTTTGACCCTGTGGTGACACATGAAACTAAGAAAAGAATCGAAATTGCACAGATGAATAAAACCATCAAATAAATGCAGAACAAGATAACCAGACTGTTATTGGATAAATCGGTGAATGTGGACATAAACTAATATCCCTAGATCCACCTGGATCTAGAACAAAACAAGGCAGGACATGAATCTTTCCCTAAGTTTCTACCATTGAATTTACTATAAAAGAAGAAATGAATGAAATACCTTTAGATATCGCTTCCTTATATCTCTATTGTCCCTGCTTCACTCCGGTGCTCTTGTGAAATCAGATATGCAGTGACACAAACCAACCAAAGTGAAATCAACAATTGTAGATTCAATGGAAACCTAAACATGTGATCAAGGAGTCATGTAATAAAACACTAATGATTTTATGGGAAAGAAACATGTCACCGTATCATATTAAGTAAAAGTGGAAGATACAACCAAATTTCCTTGATGTCGCAAGTTCCCTTTCAGTGGTCCTTTGCTCCAACACACACATACACTTTCTCCAAATTTGTATGAAGATGGTCCACAAAATCTTGATGGAAAAATGGAGGCCTCAAGCATCAGTTGTAATAGGATCCTTCGCACAGTCGTTGCCTTATTCTTTCAACAATTCTTTGCTCAATCTTGCTTAACCCTTTCCATGAGAAACCCATCATTATATAGGAGAAGGTGAAGTGGTTGAAAGGATGAGGATGATCGCACCAAATCAAAGAATCCATTAGGATCGCAACCATATGAACACCACCTCACATTCTAAAAGATTCTCCTTCTAGAAACTTCATGAACTTCTTCCTTTCTTTAGCTTCAAACGCTGCTGCACCCTACCTATATAGCAGTTTGCGAAAACCACGTGAACCAGGCATAGAACAACCTATGGAAATCAAGGATTTTCACACTGTGTACCACTGTAAGCCTGCGACGTCATTCTAACAATATGCCTTGTAGGGGAATAACTCGGTCATTTTCCTCATGCAAAAGATTGTTTTGAGAGCCTGAACACATGCTTGTATAGTAATCATCAGGGTGACCAAAATAATGTGTAATATAATTCCCACCAAAGTATGAGGCTGGAACTCATGACAACCAAAATAATTTGTAAAATGCATGTGTGTGTCAGGGACAAGGAGTGCACCAATCAAGAACCTGCAAACAATCAAGCATCTACACAATTTTATACCATCTCTGAGGTAGGCATTTCCATACTCAAATGACAAATGATTTGACTCATAAATGTCAGTAATGGCCACCAATCATACACTGTGGATCCATGTCATCAAGACGATATATAGCCACCAAGAATACAATGTGGATCTATGTGTTAATAAACTTGAAATCGGGACATAGCCACGAGACATACAAAGTGGATCTATGTGTTAATGCAAATCGTAAATACTCCATCGCAGCCTGGACCAAGGTGATGAGATCCAGGGTCTTCAATCCCATCATCCGTAAGTACCAATATAACCATGGGATTACAGGTGCTGAAGTCAAACATGGGAGAAACCACTTCATTACCGATCATTGATGAAAAGCGTTAACAAGTGCGAGGGAAATCACCATTGATGTCAATGACTTCCAAAGTACTTTAGTACAATCCAATGAATGTGAATAAATGAGCTTAATTCGAACACTCGAGGGAGTATTCCGATCAGGGACCAATGATGTGAACCCACTGTTGAAAGCGAAGAAACCTCCCATTGAGGCATGCAGGCTCTAAGGTACTAAAATGATTTCTAATTCTTGTTCCTGGATGATGAGTTGAAATCGAAAGAAAAAGACTCGACATAGGAGGGCCTTCATGTATCCCCCATCAATGACATGAAATAAGAAACATATTTAGGGTAGATAAAAATATGAAAATGATTTGAAACTAACACAGGGAAGGATGACATGGTAGGAATTGATACTTGCAAATGGATGACTCTAAATAGGGGCTTGTTCAAACTTCTCTTGAACATATGAATGACACGACAATGGTCTTGGAAGAATTGTCTCAAAGACGACCCAAGATATGGATTTGCAGAAGGTAAAACAAGAGACAAATGGATTTCCCAACTCATATTCAAATGATGAAAAGGGGGGTGTCAGGTTCAAGAGTGACTAGTACAACCACTAACAAGGATACAAAGACACTTTTCTTTCCCAAATTTCCCCCCACCATTTCTGGCGAGTACCTCTTTATTTTTACGCAAGCTTGAGGAGGATAACATATGCTTGTTGATGTAATCTCATCCTTCAGACAAGTCCCTCAGAGTATGTTTAACGAACCCTAAGAAGGAGTGGTTCAGTCCCATGTGGGTCTTTCTATGTTTGTTTAACGAGTCCAAAGATAGAAAACTCGGGTTTTTTCATGTTTATAGAGTCTGAAAACACGTTAAAGAGAACTCTCTCAGTTCCTTTTTCGTAAAATAATTCAATGAGATCGAAAAAGTGATAAAATATTTCCCATCGAATGTTTTCGTAAAAGACTTTTATGAGCGTGAAAAGAACAAGGTCGCTCGACAATATTTTCATTTTTACGGAGTGTGAAAAGAGCTTAAAGGATACTCCATGTGTTTTGATTTTCATGTTTCTACAATGAGTACGAAAAACAACAAAATTATACTCGGTTGCGTTCTCATCGATTTTCAAGCACGAAAATGAACAAAGACTAGGCTCGAGGTTTTTCTAAAAAACCCTAAAAAGTACTGTTAAATGTAACAAACAGAAAAGAGAATCAAGAAAAACATCCATACTACATTGTTCAAGACTTTTGTCTTTCCACTTGCGAAAAATAAAAGACTCACGAGACCATTAGACCTTTAAGTTATGATAAAATTCATTAAAATAATATAAAATGTTGTTAGAAAAATAAAAAAAAGTGAAATAAATAGGGGTAAAACTTTTTATTTCTATTTCATTGTCATTTCACTCAAAACTGTCTAGAAACCTTGTTTTTACCTCATATTTCGACTGTCGATTGCGAGAAGCACAGGCGACCATTCAATAAACGGTCTCCATCAACACGGTAAGCTCATCATGCTCTTCTTTTTCAATGTATTGAAATTCATTTACTTTCATTAAAAGGTAGTTTTTGGATGAGTTTTTGAGCCATAGGGTGCTTGTGGAAATCATTGATTTCCACAGGTCCCAATACTAGTCACCTGCGGTGGACCCAGCGTCACCAATTTTGTTAATAGATAAATTGGTGAATGTAGACATAAACTAATCTCCCTAGATCCACCTGGATCTAGAAAAAAAAAATATAGGACATGACGCTTTCCCTAAGTTGCTACCATTGAATTTACTATCAAAGAAGGAATGGATGACATACCTTTAGATATTGCTTCCTTATATCTCTGTTGTCCCTACTTAACTCTG
>SNQJ01S0046687.1:76893-89216 GCA_010110895.2 Picea sitchensis | reverse complement strand
ATCACATATATGCATACTTCAAGGTCTTGGTTATTTGGTAAAGTGAAGGTGTTTAGTATCACATATATGTAGATTTCAATTTTGATAGGTCTTGGTTATTTGGTAAAGTGAAGGTGTTTAGTATCACATATGCATACTTCAATTTTGATGGGTCATCTTGCCCATGTAAGAATGTTGTTTCATGTAGTTGGGGAAAGATGCAAATTGACTTGGATGACTTTCACAAAATGAATATCTCATTCTCTTCATCTAAAGGAATGTGTCTACAATGTTATAAGTTGGTTGCATTCCATTGTAATATTTTCAAAATGTGGAAGAACATGTTTACCAAATAATGATGAACAATGTTATAAGTTGGTTACATTCCATTGTAATATGTCCACATGTTATAAGTTGGTTACATTCCATTGTAATATTTCCAAAATGTGGAAGAACATGTTTACTAAATCATGATGACTTGAAAAATCTTATAAAAAAGTAGTTGAATATTTTAAGTTAGGATATGTGCATTGCAATAAAAATGTAGAATTCACGCCTAGATGGAAGGGCTTGATACAAAGGACATAAAGAAAGGGCTGGTTTAGGATTTTAGTTGATATAGGGACCATCAAATAAGTGCATGTAAGCATTTGTTTCATTATGTAGTTACTTTGATTATGTAGTTATTTTGACATCTTAATTAGTAATGGTTTATCACAATTTATTGGGACAATAGGATATACTTTCCAAATTAAATAGGGAGCTAGAATAGTGTATTATTTAATAACACGAGATAGAATAATATATCAGATGGAGGAGTTTAGTCTTTCAAAATATGAGTTCCTCAATATTGAATCAATGGCCTTTTAGAAGTCCATCCAAGAATGATAATTGTTATGAATCTAGGCCAGTCCATCTCCCACTTTACATTTCTTCATTCCTTAATTGTTACGAATTCACTATCACTAAGTTGGTGCCTTAGTTGAGTTAGGCTAGCTAATGTATTAACTATCTATATGGCTTTTGTTGTCACTACCTCCTACTTAAACCAAAAGGATCATGGCCAAATATTTGAGCACATGAATGAGATGATGGAAAAGAGGGATTACTCATTGTTACACCAATATTGTGTCACTATATATCTCTTTTTTTTTGGCTTCCTAGCACTTACTAGTAGATGGGAAAGCAGGTTGGTTAGTGTAGGCCAAGTTTAATGGTCAAAATTCCCATCAGTCGAGTGGAATTATGACTTCTTACAAAATTTCTATAAAATTTGGGAAAAAATTAAGTTCTTTGATATATAACCTTATCTTTCTTTCATCAACTCGAAACCTGAAGAATTAACCTACCTTTCGAACTTGCAATAGTCAATGTAGTAGGGAGCTTTGCCATTGACTCAATGCAAGCCCTATCTACAACTATGGGACATTCCATTTAGGTACTAGTCTTGTTGTTATTACTGTCATTCTATGGAATACTTATTATAAAGGCAATGTGGATTGGATAAGTTGTAAATCAATCGTGTAAGCTTTGTAGTAGCTTGAGAAATTGGCTCACTAGGTGTTGGAAGTAGTAACTTAGAAACAGATGCACATAAGACCAATTTTGTATTAATTGTATGTTTCATACATTTCATAATCGTATTATACTTTATAATCCATAGTCTACTAAGTATTGTAGATATAAAGATCATGATTTACATTCATTTTTATGACCTCAGGGCTTATAGGTCTTATGTGTATCCTCACATGTTTCTATATTATAATCCTAGTCTTCGATAACAAAATATTTGAATGCGATTGTAGAAAATATAGAATAACAACCATCCAAGCTAATTTTAATATAATATCATAATGTGAAGCATTGTAGAATAACAAGCTTACCTTAATCTCCAATAATGAAACCTCATAATGTTATTGTGGCAATCTTAACCAAGTTAGTCTCTAGTAATAAAATCTCAACAACCTTGGTTTCCAATAATAAAATATTAGAATGTGATTGTAAATACAAATTAATCATCTAGATGCAACATCTAGTTAAACATTCATTTCTTATGGGTTCCTTTGTCATGCATCAACCCTCTTTAAATCCATCAAAATACAAGTAAATAATAGTAAGTTTAAATAAAATCCCAAGGACTCTTAGGATAGATCAGGCCTCTTGAGTATACCTTGTATCTCTTTCTTCGTCGAGGCTTTGGATAAGATATGGAAACATTTTAACATGATTTTGCTACTTGTATTGATTATCATTGTATTTTGTAGTTTTGTTATTGTTATAGGTGAATCCTCCTGCGGACTAGCAGATTCCCTCTTGGTATCTAGACCCCTAAAATCAAGACAGAAAGGGTGCTATCATTAGTTACTGACATCCTTTTAGATATAATTAAGCTAATGAATGAAGAGGAAGAAGAAGAAAAGTGTATCTTTTAAAATGTCGTTTGTCCTCGCAAAGTCCAAGTTGAGCTTCAATCCCAAGCTCCTCAATAGGTCCTGTAGAACAAACAAAGATACAACAAGCTTCCTATTCTATTAAAATTAGTTCAAATACAGATCTATCTACTGAAGACAAGTTAATGTGGAACAAACATAAACTTGAAAGAAACAGGCGAAGCATGTATGTATATTAATGAGAACAAATGAAGAGTACTTACAATCCTCTGATGAAGGTGCAGTAGCTTCTTCCAACTCTCCTTGTCCAACCCCTTTGCTCAAGTAATCTACACTGATTATGCTTCAATGGCATCTCACTTATCGGATCATAAGTTTGGTGTAATCCTCAATCTCCATATATGCTTTCACCATGAAGAGGCCTCCTTATATAGGCTTTGAGAGACCTAACCACTTGAGAGATATTTGGGGTAAGTTGAGGATTCCTCTCCTTCAGTTGTGGATCTCCCCTAATATCATGCCTTGACCTCAGATTTGAATCCAACCACCTTCAGATATTGAGGGGATTCTTCCTTGATTTCCTCCAACAAACCAAATTTCGCCCAAAAAAGGCCAGCACTCCCTCAAAAGGGACACAGAGCATTGGAACGCTCCCCTAGAAGAGGGTACAGAGAGCCAACACTCCCTGACAGTATATAGGGGAGCGCTCCCTTCCAAATTTGACTTTTGAGTGGATTTTTCAGTGGAAAAAGGCTTGTACTCCTTGTCAATTGATTTCTCTTCTTCAAGACTAATATTTGAGGTGTCTTAAGTGTATTTACGATGTCGTTAGAGAGACGACATAGACAAGATAGTGTTTGCGACACTTGCGACTAATATGTAACACTTGCGATATCCGTAATGACAACATTAGCCATCATTGCAATGAGTGATTTTGTTGTGTAACAATTATTTGAATTTCTATAAGAGACCACAAATTTCTTCCAGGGATGCTATAATCAACTCTCCTATAATGGGTTCATGCAAATATCCTTCACTAAAGGGCTCTGGTAAAGTGGAATAAAGAAAAGAGATTCATGCATAATCACCAGTGTTGAGATCTGCACTAAAAAATATTATAGTTCTTCCAAGCTTTTCTTTCAAGCAGCAAGTTTAGGATAATTTGGTCTTGAACCATGCCAGCCATGTTCTTTCACCTTCAAGGGGTTCTTTATAGGGACCTTGATTTCGTTCTATTTATGATGAGAACCACCCATGTTATAACCCTAATTTACACCAAACATGCTTACCTGGCATCAGGTCATCTCATATTCCTTCTTTGCCAAAACACTACTGAACAACTCTTCTTAAAAACCCTTTTTATAAAGGCCCACGCACCCTGCTCCATTACTGCATGCGTGTACACGCTAGCTGACCCAAGACATCCCGCGTGTATCTACAAAAACACGAAAAAAGGAAAGTTGATGATTGAACACACAACTTTGGGTAAGTTAACTAAACCTTTCGGCCATGCATTGTCGGTCATTCGACCAAATACCTAGCTCCTTCTAACCTATAAAAGAAGGAGTAGGGGTCCCATTTGAAAGGAGGAAAATCATAGTAAAGAAACTATACCCGATTGAGCATTCCCTTTGTCCCAACCTTTAGCCATCCTTGTGCAAAGAGAAGTATAGAGCAAAGAAGTTGGAAGACAGTGGAAGAAGAGCCCGGGACCAGGATCGAGGAGCAGTAGCCAACTTTATCATTGTAAGGTATCATTGTGAAGTTAATAAAATAATTGTTTTTCCCATCCCGCCATATGAGATTGTCATTATTTGAATATTGATTGCACCATTGATTAAATCTCTAACCCATTAGTTCATAGATCAAATGCATGTGGAGTTCTTTGTTTGTCTTTTGTGAATGCAGGTCAACATTGGGAGGAGAGTTGCAGTCAAAGAATGACCAAGTGTGAAAAAGGGATCGACATCAAACACGAAAAATAAGGTATGTCAACTTGATCCCTTGAGCCTTGTATTTACATATGAGTAATGGGGGTTTAGGCATGGGATGATGGTAAAAAGTAAGAATCTTTAGTTCATTTTTGCATGCATGATAAAACCCTTAGTGCTAGTCTATAGGAGGGATTTCCCACCCACAACAGAATTGGTGACCATACTGGGGAACTCTAGGGTTTCTGGGAATAGTTTTTCTTGGGTATTTTTAAGAACTGGTTTCATTCCTTGTTTTTAAAGTTTCTGCAAAAGTCTGAGCTAACATAGATTCTGGTCTTCCATACTAGTTATCTATGTTTCTTTGCTTGAACACATTTTTTTTTTAGACCCACAGAGGTACACGCGGCCTATATAAGGTCTGAACACATGTACCCACGCCCTAACTTCCCACAGCGCGCCTGTACACTCTAGCTGAGGAAGTGTCAGTCGCGTGTATGATTCCAAAAAATTTCTTCTAGAGAGGCAGTCATCCTCTCCCCTGTCAGAAATAATCCTTCTCAGGGTTTTTCTGGAACTCATTCTAGTCTTTGTTGTTTGCAGTCTATAGCTTAGGTTTCACCTCGGATTGGTTTGTTCTATGAAGTTTTCCTTGAATTGTTTTCTTTTTTCTGTCAAAGTAGGTGTCTTAGTCTTCAAGAGATTCTAGTTATAAGTACCAGTAGTCTCTGCCTATGCTTGATTGCTTGTCCTTTCATTTTTTAGAGTTTCATAAGTACGCGCGGCCTGTATAAGGTCTGCACACATGTACAAGCGCCTTGATTTTACACAGCTCACGTGCACATGCTTGATGTTGAACTGTCAGCAGCGTGTCTGTGGAGAAAATTTTTGTTTAAGGTGAGGCAGCCATCCTTTCCTTTGTCAAGAGTTATACCTCTCAGGTTTTTGGGTCTCTGTCATATGCAGTTTTAGCCTAGGTTGTATTCCAACATAGCTTGCTTTTTCATTTAAAAGATTTTTTGTTTTTCCTAGCTTTTTAAACTTATTTTTAGCTTGAAATTTTAAGAAAAATGAGTTGCATTTTGAAAAAACATTCCCCCTCATGGACGAGGGGGGCCATGAATCGTGCATTCATTAGTTTCTTTTAGAATCTTTTGTTATTTCTTCTTTGATTGGAAGAAAATATATAAAAAAAAAAAAATAGTTTGTTAGATCTCTTTCTTTCCTAGCATTTTCTTTGCATTGTTATTTGAAACAAAAAAAGAAATTAGCATAGCATTGTGTTTTCTTCTAATTTTAAAAACATTTCAAAAAGAAAAAAAATAAGGAATATAATCATTCTTTGCTAGTGTTCATATAAGTTTCATCATTTTTTGCAAGAGTCTTAACAACATCGGTTGCACTACCGTACCCTTTTTTAGTAAATCAAGCCAGTAAAAAGAACGCTAATTAAAATTTACTAGACTTTATGTTTGTAGGGTCCATCAACTAGATCAGGCTAGAGCCTTGGTTTAGGTTGGAGAGGAAACTCTTCAAGGCTATAAAAAAAACATATGAGTCTGTGCTAAGGAGTGTAGAAGTCCAGTATCATGAAAGTTATCTGGGACCCCCCTCTAACACAGGGGCTAAATACAAGGTCGCGTGTGGAAAGGTAGTGGAGATAACCCCTCCAAAGTCAAACCAATCATAGTAGAGAACACATATAGAGGGCTTGTCTTGGGATTTCGTCGATTGCATTTGCCACAGAGCTTTGTGGGTCTCTAATCTGTTCGAGGTCCTTGGTTGTCTTCCGGACCACTTTATTTCGATGCCCTTGGCAGGTTTCGGGCTTGTTACCCTGCTCATTGTGGTCTACCCAACTGTCGATTGTACCTGCCTGGTGACTGTTCGCGCACTGGCAACCTAGTTTCCTTTATTTTAGGGACTTACACAGGTGACCGTGGGGGTACACTGCAGTACCTAGGGCAGACGTCGGGCCACGCTTTTCAGAGTATACCCAAAGGGTTCTTCCGTATTCGAGTTGCACTTGCACCGGTAAGTTTCTCTAGTGTTGGTTGGTGTAACTATTCTTCCAACTAGTTAGTCGTTTGCTTGATTTACCTTTAGGAGTTTTTCTAGTGTGTGCTTTGTGCTCCCTAGTTTTCCATAGTGAGTTATTCAATCATGGATTTGGGTCTTTGACCTAGGGTGGTAGACCACCCACTCCGCCGGTCATGAGGACTTTTTCGGTCTTCCGCTTAGAAACGTGGAGCTGCCTCTTTATAGGCGTTGTTTTGATAACACTGATTTTTAAAAGTCAGTGTGTGAGAATTTTATGGACTTGAATGATCTCGCAAGGGGAGAACCTATGCATAATATTTTCATGGATAAAGTTCCCGATGATACCAACCAAGGAACCCCTTCACAAGGATATTCGTGTGCTTTTCCCTTCTTCGGAAACATTGGTGTCCCTTTGATGGCCACTTTGTACATTCCTAGGTTGAATGTGGGACTACCGGTTTGGTTAGGTACCATTCCAAATGTCCTGAATACTCTTGATGCTTCTCAGTTAAGCACCTTAAGTCATGGGCACCCTGTTGATGTTTATTCATTAGCAAAGTCTTCTCCTCCTTCTCATGTCTCTGGTGAAAGTATAGTTACTAGTAACCAGAAGTCTAATCGAAATAGAAGGAGAAAGAATAGGAAGAAGAAATCACCAACTTATGCACGTCATGTTAGAGATAGGTCAACAACCTCTGCAAGTCACGTTGAAGACCAACACCCAGCCTCTGCAAGTTATGCTGGGGGAAATCACCCACCCTCTGCAAGTCATGCTGGGGAAAAGAGTCCAGTCATTGCTAGTCATACTGGTAATAGGTCTGTAGCCTTTGCAAGTCAAGTTATCAACCCATCACCAGCCTCTGCAAGTCATGTTGGAGATGTGCAACCAACCACTGCTAGTCATGCTAGGGGCATAGATTCTGTTGAGAAACCTAGACGGATAGGACGTAAGCCTAAGCTCCCTTGTAAGCTTTGAAAGGGAGATCACCTTACTCATATGTGCCTTGGAATTCCAAAGGTACAAAGATTGTGGTCTCTGTCTGCAAGCTCTTCTGATTCTGAGTCTTCTCAGGTTTCCTCACAGTCTATTCAACCATTGGTTGAGAAAGTGATCATGTTGATGCAGTCATCGGCTAATCCCACTCATCTTTTGAGGGTTGAGGTGCCTTTAGACCTTGTAGTCTCTCAGCCTATTCAACCATTGGTTGAGAAAGTGATCATTTCGTTGCAGTCATCGGCTGATCCCACTCCTCTTTTGAGCAGGGATGATTTTAAGGATGGAAATTTATTTTAAAATGTAGAAACCTTGGCGAATCTTACTAATCCTTCATATGTCATCTATAAATGTTTGGCGATATTTTTGTAAAAATATTCAATTTTTTAAGTATTTAATAAAGTTTTTATAAAATTTTGGCTATTTTTAAGGTAAAATAATTGTATCCTATAGAATTTGGGCGAATCATTTTTAAAATAGTGAATCTCATTTTTGGAAAAACCATGGAAAATTAGCCCATGAGCAAAATTTAGCCCCTAAAATCATCCCTACTTTTGAGGGGTGAGGTGCCTTTAGACCATGTATTCTCTCAGCCTATGCAGCCATTGGTTGAGAAAGTGGTCACGCCGACACAATCTTCGGTTGATCCCACTCCTCTCTTGGGGAGTGAAGTGTCTACCGACTCTTTAGACCATGTAGTCTCTCATCCTATGCAGCCATTGGTTGAGAAAGTGGTCACGCTGACACAGTCTTCGGCTGATCTCGCTCCTCTCTTGGGGAGTGAAGTGTCTACTGACTATGTTTTTAGTGTTTCCAGTTCAGTACTTTCAGAACAAGGGGGCATTCCACTCGTTCCGAGTACACCCCCTCCAAGCCCTAGGATGGTTTCCTTTGATTGGAATGATCTTGTTGAACCTCTTCTTCCTTCTTCTGCACCTTTTCAAATAAGGGATGAAGTTAATTCAACAAACATTTATCGATGTATTGTGGATGAAGGAGCCTCTGCAAGTATTTTATCCTCCTTGGTTTGGAAAGTCTTGGGATCTCCCAAGCATTTTTCTTCTTTGCATGAACTGTTGGCTTTTGACAGACATCCTAGTGAATATTTGGGGGTTCTTCCTCAGTTACCTATCTCGTTAGGTGGGAAGACTATCCTTGTTGATGTTATAGTGGTGCAAGGCCCGTTAGATTTCAATATGCTTCTTGAGCATGATTATGTATATGCTATGAATGTTGTGGTATCTACACTCTTTCGGGTGATTCACTTCCCTCACAATGGAAGCATTGTCACTATTGACCAACTAGCATCTGATAATCACCATCCTAATTCAATGTTAGTTCAGGTTACCCCTTTATATGTTCCTAGTGTTCGTGTAGACTCCACCCCGCCACGGGTTAATTATGTGGAATCTTATCCTCGGTGTTCAATTTATTATGAGCAGGAACCTGTGCAATCATGTTTTCCTTCTAGAGACTTGGAATCAACAATTGATCCATTGGTGTATCCAATGGGGGCATGGGATCCCTTGCTTCCCCCTCTTGGTCCAAGTGGGCTTGAGTATCCTTCAGAGTTCAATCTCGTTGTTAGTAGATCCTCAAGCCCTCATGATCGTGATTCTTCCCTGATAGAATCTTCCAGTCCTAGTCAAAACCTCCATCATCATATGGAGTATGGTCAATTTACTTCACCCTTTGGGACTGTTGACCCTCGTTTACGTGATTTCCTGGATTTTGAATTGCCTTTAGACGAGGCTATCCTTGAAGCCATGAATATGGTTTCTATACTGCAGGAGGACTTACCCTGTGGTTTGTGTTTTCTTCCCTTTTGGGAGACTTCCCAAGTTGACTATTGAAGAGACTCTTGGTATGAGCCTAGCAGTGGGCTCTACCTGAACTAGTTTTATACATGAGTCGTAGCCCCCACGGGTCTTCTTTTAAGCCATTTTCAGACCCTATAAACGTGAAAAGATTGTAGAGCGATCTTGTTGACCTTCACGCTCGCTAAACTGAAATTTGAAGTCACATCTGTCCGACGGTAGTTTACCCCTTTTTCGGTCCGGATGGTCAACTGTACGAGCAAATGTATACTCTAGGAGCCTCGATTCTCTAAAAGAGTATTCTCAGGTATAATTTTAACCCTTTTTTAGGCCTAAGGGACTAAATTTACGAAAAGGGAACCCCCATGGTGTCCATAGTTAATCTCTTTTTAGACTCCCTAAAATTGAAAAGATCGTTGAGTGACCTTATTCTTTCACACTCATTAAAATGGTCCAGAAGAACATTCTTGAAGGAGTCCATAGTTAAGTTTTTTTCAAACTCCTTAAAAATGAAAAAATGGTCGAGTGATCTTGTCTTTATCACACTCATTAAAATGGTTTTGAATAGACATCTTGTTGGTGCTAGTTTACCCCTTTTTCGAACCAACTAGACTACCTTCAAAAAAGGTACCCCATTGGAGTCTCCTTTTACGTTTTTTCAAACTCTCTAAATATGAAAAACCATCGAGCTTACCTTCTCTGGGCTCGTTAAAATTACATCGAAGGATGTTACCATTGTGTGTTTTTCTAACCGCATTTGCATACCAACGTCTTTGGACTAATGTCAGCTCCATGTTGCTCTCAGCTAAACCATCTGAAGCATGCCTTATACGCAAGACCTGTAGCATTTTGCCTCTATGTCTTGACACCTTTGGCCCCAAGAGGGATTTTTCCTGAGTGTCCTTACTTGAACATCAGTCTTGTCCTTGCGCCTCAAACTTGTATGTTTGCGACACTCATCCCTCCTTTGTAATGTAACATTCTTTTATTATTTTTTCAAAATTATTGAAAAAGACAAAAAAAAAAATCAAATATACCCCAAAAAGAGGAAGGGAAAAGTATTTTCTTTGTATTGGCAACACAATGAGTCGCCCTTGGATAAAGCAAATATTTCCATTTGTTCGTCAAACCATGGGATTTAATATGACCTTAGGAAGTTGTTCCCACTACATTGAGTTGTGTCCTCCTCCTTTTGGTTATTCTTCCAAACATATGGAGAGTTTGCGTTGCCTCCTGCCTCACAAAATTATATTAATGCCATGCTGCCTAAGTCTCATATTTTGTCGTCCTATTATCCAAGGGAAGTTTTTCTAAGCCTGAGTTGGCCCCTCTATAGTTTGTTTCTTTCCCTCATGCCCGGCTATCCTGAAATTCCAATCAAGTCTTTGTTCGAAATCAATGAAGCCTTCAGCCTGATCATCAAGATTCTCTAGTCCATGACCGATGAGCCATCAAAGACCTCTAGGTAGTGAATTCGTACACTCATATTACACTCCTACCCGATTTTTGAAGATTTTGAAGTTGTTTCTCGGGCTCTGAAGACCTCATCTCCAGCCATCAGGCCTTATCAGCTTCTAGAAGATGGATACTCTACATGTATATCTTTTTTATTTTGAGATGTAGCTTCGTTGTGTATTGCTCGCGGCTACACTTTATATAGTTATATGACATGGATCTACAATGTATTTGATTGGTAGCCATGATTTTATTTCATCCCAAGCATGGGTATGCCCGCCTCAGTGAGACAATTATTATTTTGCAGAAGGCACCTCCCGATTTCTGGCCCCTGGGCTCACTTGTTTGGAACGTTGGTGAATATTGTTAATGTATTTCGGCCATCAGATGCTCTTATGACCTCACATATTAGGGGGAATATGTTATAACCCTAATTTACACTAGACATGCTTACCTGGCATCTGGCCATCTCATATTCCTTCTTTGCCAAAACACTACTAAACAACTCTTCTTAAAAACCATTTTTATAAAGGCCCATGCACCCTATTCCATTACTACACGCGTGTACACGCTAGCTGACCCAAGATAGCCCATGTGTATATACAAAAGAACGAAAAAAGGAAATTTGTTGACAGAACACACAGCTTTGGGTAAGTTAACTAAACCTTTCGGCCATGCATGGTCGGTCATTCGACCAAATACCTATCTCCTTCTAACCTATAAAAGAAGGGGTAGGGGTCCCATTTGAAAGGAGGAAAATCATTGTAAAGAAACTATACTCGATTGAGAATTACCTTTGTCCCAACCTTTAGCCATCCTTGTAAAAAGAGAAGTATAGAGAAAAGTAGTTGGAAGACAGTGGAAGAAGATCCCAAGACCAGGGTCGAGGAGTAGTAGCCGAATTTATCATTGTAAGGTATCATTGTGAAGTTAATAAAAGAATTTCTTTTCCCATCCCGCCATATGAGATTGTCATTATTTGAATATTGATTGCACCATTGATTAAATCTCTAACCCATTAGTTCATAGATCAAATGCATGTGGAGTTCTTTGTTTGTCTTTTGTGAATGCAGGTCAACATTGGGAGGAGAGTTGCAGTCAAAGAACTACCAAGTGCAAAAAAGGGATCGACATCAAACACGAAAAATAAGGTATGTCAATTTGATCCCTTGAGACTTGTATTTACATATGAGTAATGGGGGTTTAGGCATGGGATGATGGTAAAAAGTAAGAATCTTTAGGTCATTTCTACATGCATGATAAAACCCTTAGTGCTAGTCCGTAGGAGGGATTTCCCACCCACAAGAACCCATCAATGATTTAGTGGAATGATAATAATGTTGTCTAATCCTTCTATTAATTATGAATTTTTTTATTCCAAAGGGGGTCTTCAAAAGGTTTTTCTATCCCTGTCATCGTTGAGATTGTTTCAAATCGATATGGTGCTACCAATTGCTTATTTATGCAACCTTCCTTCTCCCAAAACATAGGCAACAACTTTTGATCCAGATGGATCTCAGTGGCCATCCACCTCTTCCACTGAATCACCATTTTGAGCTTGTGGTTTTTATAAGCCATGATATTCACCCTTTTTATGGGGAATGGAATGTAATGTCATCTTCATTTGTTAATTATAGACATCATTTAATGATTTCCTAGTGGTCTTATATACATTCCTATAACATAGCGTTAATGCACTGGATCCCATCAGAAATCC